>JAQFVV010002590.1:0-22753 GCA_028023455.1 Epiperipatus broadwayi | reverse complement strand
TTTGAAAAGTTTAGTGAACTCGTTAATCATTTATTAAAAAAAAAATCAAAAATAGGTTTGAGAAGACACTGTGAGTAAGCTTTTAACATAATACTAAGTATATTTATTGGTGTTAACTTATTTAGAACAATATAATAGCAATTTTAAAGTAATTCGACTATGGTATAGATGTGTTATATATACCCCACCCACAATAGAGAAATGATAGTTGTGCTGCATCCTCTGACAAGAACTACAGTATACAGAATTGGGGTGTGTTGAATTTGTTTCTCTTTTAATTATCTTAATTTGTGGTAATATTCATATTCTAATTCTCCAAATCTCTTATTCGTGGAGGTGTCACTACTTTCTAATTAGTTTAACTGACTGCTGTGATTTTCAAGTAATTTTTCAACATTGATTTTGTTTTGTATCACTTCTATTTCAATCAAACCTTACTTTATGGTGTGACTTTTGTGATCATTTTCTATGGAATGAAAATTCTTTCGGAATTTCTAGTGTATTAGTTTTTTTTTTTTTTTTTAACATCGATTCATTTCTATCTGTAAACTTTCTTAACTTGTTCATTAATCTCAATCTGGTATTCTTTCTGATTTTGTATTATTTTGCATTCAAAGTTTTTGTAGACCTGTTTCATATCCATGCACTAAATATCTGTTTTACTTTTGATTTTTTTTCCAATCGCATTCGCGATTCTTTTCATCTATAATTTTTTCTAATTGTATCAGTTTACTATTGACATCTGTCTGGAATTGAATTATAGCACTATTTTGTCTTGCCATAACTTGTTTTCACCTTTGTTGACATTTTCTGCAGATTTGCAGACAGTTGCTACATTATCATCATCACTTGATTGAGCGATACATCGTTTCTATTTGCTTTCTCTTCATGTTTCTCTGGAATCATAATAGTTACTGGTGGTTGTACCATTTAGTTTACAGTTCCCCCAGATATACTAATGTTTTGTTTTGTTTCTCAAATTTTTATAAAAGAAATCTTTATCTCGCCTCCTGTTTTTTATTCATTGTTTCAGCCTGCATCATTTTTGTTTTTGCTCCTATGATCATTTACTCTATTATTTTCTTTGTTTTAAATCCTTTTACAAACTTTTTGTTTCAAGTATTAATCTTTGTGAATATCAACATATATTAAGAAACATCGTTGAAAGATTTACTATCGCTATATTTTACTGTATTCGCTAAAAAAAATGTATTTTAATTAAGCTGTTATTGTATTCGACTTTTCATCTTTACTATTTTATATCTCACTATTTAATCTTTTTAAACGGTTGATTACTGACCCTTTTACGTGATTATACTTGTTAGTAGCATTTCATTATTCAAGTTCAATTTATCATATTGCAAAAAAAAAAAAATGTAATGAATGTTGATTTTATTACTTTTTGCTGCTGAGAAATCGTAATATTAATATGAGATTCAATTGCCCTGCAACGGGATGCACCATATGTAATTGAACATGTTCTGACTTTACATGACAGTAAACTTGATAGGCCATTAGAGTAAGTGATAAAGTGTATCTAGGATCTGTAAATATATAGACTCATGTCCATTCCGATCTCATTCCTAGGAAATAATGTATTAAAACACAAACATATATCAAAATTCTATCTGTATAATCATCTCTTTTCTCCATCTTAACTTCCATTAATCCCAGAATTCGAGCTTAGGGAGAATATACACAATATTCTACTTCAGAGAATATCCCTATCTATAATGTGTGAACATGTGATAAATTAAGAACTGAATGTAGAAAAACCACAAACTCCAGTCTTTAATTTAAAATCATATATTTAACAAATTTATTTACAATTAACATAATTTAGGCAATGAGATTATAACAAAAGTAAATCATTTATTTAAATATCGATGAATATTCTTTGATTATTATGGTTAATATTTACTAATTCAATCCCCCTTTCCCCACAAAGAATAATCATTTAATATCAATACTAACAAACAAATTATATTAAAACTTGTCATTTATGTTTACACTGTCTTGTTAATTTAAACTTTATCAAAATCGTAATTCATTATCTCCAATAAGTTTATTGATTAGCCTTTTACTTGTCTTCTCTCTTGTCATTTTTGTAACTACAACTCATTAAAAGAATGTCACGTTATATATACTTCTTTTTATTATTTTCACATGAATAGCATGGTAGTGGTATGGGATATCCCCTTCTATTGTGACTTGTTTTTACAAAGATAGAAAAGACCATTCTCACTAAAGACTATTAAGCATATATACTAAAAAACAAATAACTAAATGATGACATGATTAATGATAACAAACAAACAACAAATAATACTGTAACTGTATAAGTATTGGCATTTGATATATAACAAAGTAACATCTTATCTCTCACCTGGTTATAATTAAATTCATCCACAATCAAGTTCATGCCTGAACCTATATTTTATTTCAATTTAAAATTAAAGCTAATAATATGTTTTCCTTTTTTAACATATCAAGAGTTTACACCCCCCTTCAATCTACGATAAAAAAATAAATAAAAATATTGATACATGAAATAAAAATAAACATATGTCATCAACCTTAGATCAATTAAGAGACCATAAGGTAAATGTCCTAAAAAGATTATAACTGTTCTCACTAATCCGTTTCATGTTTCTGTTGGTGGGATTCAAGTGTTCTAGATCGTATGGATGGTAATCAGAATTTCTCTCTTTGCATGGCCTGCTTTGAGATGTTGAGTTTGCAGCTTGATGAATAGATGCTATGTTGAATCAAACTTGGGTTTGGTGGTTACAGCTCCATAGGTGACAATTTTTTCTCCCGATGTAACTTCTGCTTTAGCAGCACCGGTTGTATGTGTTTCTATATATGTAGTTGCTAAAAGTTATTGAGATTGTTGAGAAGATGATATTTGCTTTTGGGACTTTCAAGTTAGTGTTGATGTACTTACTGGCTCAAAATTGAAAATACTCTTGAAATATTAAATTGTTTAAAACTGTATTTGGGATTTATAATTTAAAATCTTTTATTTGGCTGGGTTTAAATCTGTATGCCTTTAATCTAGTTTTAATCCTCATCTAATAAGATATTCTCATTAATGCTTTTACTTTGTTGGTGGCAGAATTTCCTGTTTGAACTCCAAATTAAACTTTCCGTTCATAAAATATACATGTTGGTTAGCCGATAAGAGTATTTGATCTAAGTTTTGAGAAGGTAATTTTTGCTTAATGATTTGCAGGTATACAGTAATCACCATTACAGATAAACATTTACTAGTAAAGTACATTATTAATTGCAAGGCATACAAGTGGATTTAGTGATTTTGCTAATATCTAAAATACAGACATTCTTTATATATCTGGAGCTTAATTGTAAATATAGAGGATTTGAACTTAGACTTTTAACTCCCCTTCAACTATCCACCCTATCTCATACCACTGATACACATGACCACACACACATAGAAAAGATAAATAATCACCAATATACATATTTTGTGCTGAACCAGCACTCATCAGTTGGTCCAGATTATCGTCTCACACTCACACACACACACACACACACATATAATCAGTGCTCAGTTTATATTAAGATAGCAAATCTTCATACTTTAATAGAGAAGTTTCAATCTACTCTAACCCTTCAACTCTTCAACCATCCATACCATTGAAAATCTGATGATGCTAAGTAATTGAAACTATCAAAAAAGAAAAAAATCACTATCTATTTTTACTAAAAATAAGATATTTCTTTGTTTATTTCCACTAAGAGTTATTAACACTTTTTGGTAAAAATGAAAAAGTAAACAATGGGTGTTTAGAAGTTAAAATGCCAAGTTAATTAATTAAATGGAAATTTCCAGAAAATTTTTAGATAAATAGGTTAAATAAGTTATCAGCAAAAAAAAAAAAAAACAAATTTAAAAGCTAAATCTGAAAATCTTTTTTTTAATGAATTGTATATGAACTCAGAAAACTGGATTGTAAAGGCCTTTTTCTTCTTTATCTTTAAAACTAGTGCAATGTGGAGCTATGCCTGAAAAATGATAAATAAATGAGTAGAGAAATTCATTGTCTGCCCTGCTCTGCCATATCATGGGAGTGTAAGTAAGAAGTCCCATCATGAAGTTTATTCAAACCATTAGTATTAAACTCAGTTAGTTGCCAATCATGTCTACCTCCCTCCCTTCATAAAGCAAGACAAATATCAAATTTGCATTCAGCCTTGTAAAAATTCACAAAGAACTCCAAAAAGAGATTGTTATCCATAGTAGATTACTCCAATAAATTGCTTATAACTTGGTAAATGATAAGCAATTCAATGTCCTAAAAATTCATAGACTTCATCTGCCTAATAAATGTTAAAAAAAAAGAAAAGGCATTCCAGAAATTAAAGAAGTGCTCTTAAAATCTGATGGATACCAATTAAAAATGTAAATCACAAATTAATCATGATCTTGCTCAGTATATTCTTAGATTACATGATAAGCAACTATTCTTATCTGTGTAACAAATTAATATTTTTCTTTAATAATTAAACCAACTTTTTGTATTTATATGCTATGCAGAAATGTTTTTTCTGTTTCCACCAGACAATCTATATAAAACACTTTCATGAACTTAAAATTGAGTTCTGATATTAAAGTAACATCCACTGCTAAACGTTGATCAGTACTAAGATTATCCAATATCATATTATTATTAATATTGTCAAGGTAAAAATTATTCAAATTATCTTCAAGGTCTATAGTTTGAAAATTAGGCAAAGTAATAACTCATAAAAATGAAAGCCAGCACGTTCAATTTGTTTGTTCATATTACAAGTATATAAGTTTACAGATTTTTCAATATCGTTGCCATATTGTACAAAGAATAGAGATTTAAAAGTGAATTTTTAAATAGCTTTTAGTTTAACCTATAGGCGAAAAAAATAGTATAAAGTATAATCTGTAATGATTTTAAATATATATACTTGTAAAAAAAGTTAATAGTATGAAAACAAAAGTACCGGCATTTCTATTTTATTAAAATTGTAATTTTTAAATTTAAGGATACCTAAAAATGTTTTTATTTTTTATTTTTTCGTGATTTAATACTTTGTTATATTTCAAAATATTTAACTTTTTTAGTTATGTTTGATAGTTTTTATTGTATATAACTTTATGTAAATATATATCATGTTTTATTGTGAAACATTGCCAGATATGCATGAATGTAATGTATTATGTCATGCAATGGAATGGTGACTGTAGTTGTTGTTTTCTATTACTGCTGAAGTCTGCAGTTCTCTATTTAATATAAAACTTTAATAAATATGTATTGCTTATATATATTAAATAGAACATTTTCAGTTGTGGAGTGTTGAAGCAATGCACCATTTAAAAACAGACATACTTTAAGCTAAAAGTGAATGTGCTATCAATTTTGTAATCTAGTATTTACAAGTATTGTAAATCAGACAATAATATTTACTTGTCTGAATATTAAAAAAATATCAACTTTCTAAATATTTTCACAATTAAACGCGGTTATGAGATTTCCACAGGTTTATATGTTTTGAAAATAATATTTTAATTCTAATGCACTGAACAAAGTATCAATTAAAAATAAATAGATAGTTATATGAAAAAATAGATAGATAAAAAGTTACAGAGACAAGTATATAGATAGGTAGATATCTACTAGGTAAATAGATCGATAATGGGAAGATTGTTTGATATATGTATAAAGAAAAAATGAGATAAATAAAGACAATATATAAATAATTTGATTGATATATAAAGAATGAGATCAGAGAAAAAAGATAATATATATATACATTTATAGAAAAAAAATAATATAAAATAACAATTCGTCAATTGTTAATACAGAGTTTAATATTATTTTTATATTATATACAGAAGTATTATTTATTTATTTATATACATTTATAGATTGATTGATAGATAGGTAGACAGATAGATAGATATATACCTACAATAAAACATAAGGTAAATAGAAAAATAATAAATAGATAATAAATGGATAGATAAAATAGAAAGTGGGATAAGTAGAAACACACACACACACATATATATATATATATATATATAGATAGATAGATAGATAGATAGATAGATAGATAGATAGATAGATAGATAGATAGATAGATAGATAGAATGATATAGATATACTATTATAATTAAACAGCAATATTTTCTTATATAATGACATTTCGGAGTCGATGAAAATTTCTTAAACTATATTTTTATTAAATTTAATTCCCTAATTTATAAAATCAAAGAATATTAAAATGAATATTTTGAGATTTTATTTTATGAAGATTACTTAAAGTCAATGTAGATTCAGGACATCTCTATGAATGAATGCTGAAACTTAAAAAAAATCATTATCCATACTTGACAACTTAGTGAAAGCATAAAGATCTATCAAAAGTGGTATCATTTTTATCAGTTAAAATCTTGTGGATGATGATTTTAATGCAAAATAATTAATGAAGTTTAATAAAAAAGAAGCTAGGAGAACTTCATCGGCTTTTAAAATTATATATATATTAATAATGTTATTTATAAATTTATTTTCTTGTCTTTGCAGTTTGATGGTTTTTTTCGATCTTCCTTACCTGTGATGCTGTTTATATCAAGAATCAAATGTTCCAGTATATTGGAATCTTAAATTATAAGAGTTTTTAAATAATTCCATATTTTTTTCAAATAGTAAAATTTTTGTGTATCTGACATGAAATAGCCAATAAATCTTAAACTAATGGGTTTCATAATAAAATTATTTAATTTCTGAGTAGTTTTAGTTTTTATTTATTTAATCCTTTTTTTAAACTTCTTTGTTTTCAATAACCTTTTAAGTTCAACGTTTATGGGCAATTGTGAAAATGTCATTATTTTCCTTTATATATATATATATAGATATATATATATATATATATATATATATATATATATATATATATATATATATATATATAACTTAGCGTTATATAGTAAGCGTTATATAGTAAACCATAAGTCAGATTTCACAATCCAAGAATAGATAAGCCGAATTTGTATTGACTATTGATTAAAAAATCATAATCCAGATAAAATCTTTAATAAATAATTTTTATGGAAAAGTACTACAAACTGAGTTCATGCATCATTTAGGCTAGAAATGGCCAACCTTTTATAGTTTATGCTTCAATTTTTTCATTTTTTACTTAAGATACTGCCACACAAATTTATACTTCTTTTCAATCCTTTTAAAATATAATAATATTGATATATTTTACAGTTATGCTAAGTCCCTACCTTAGGCCCTACTTGGACTCTGGCTAGGTATTATTAACAGACTTACTATTTCCCCACCATTTTCTTTAACTATAATAATTGAATTTAGGTAAGGCTGTTATTTATCCCAATTTACTTTTACATGATTAAATTTTTTAAAATAAGACCTATTTTAAACATAATTAATGTGAGGCTCATTTACCTATAAACAGATCACACCCCCTTAATATTAAACAAATACAAAATATTTATTCCATGGCATGAGAATACCCAGATACTCCACCTTATTAAGTATCTACATACTATCATGGCTAACAATAATATCCAATATAGTATATCATGTCTATAACTATTAAGTTTTAATTCAATCACTCATTAAATTAATCTGTTATATAATTACATATAAACTTTGATTTCTATTGTGTTCGATAATTAAGATTGGCAATAACCATAAGAATAACTTTACAATAAGGAGATCTCAGGATAATCATTGATTTATTAATTCTTCATACTACCTATGGAATATCAAGAGGGATTTTACTGATTTCCATGGGTAGTGCACAAATTAAGAAAGGCTTATAATTAAAATCTATAATCAAGCTTTATATTTATGTTTTTTAATACTTATTACTAAAATAATATTATTAACCAAACTGTAAGTAACATTAATACTTTCACCAGTAATTAATTTATCATTTAATTTCATATTAATAAACACACCTTAATCATTGGTAATATCATCAATGATCTATGGGATCAAGGCAGCATGTAGCAAGTAAAAAAATCTCTATTAAAAATGCGTGCTTATTAAACTGTTAGATTGCTCTAAACTGAATTGATTTCTCATTTTACTTTCATTCTGTACATTTTAAGTTCATGTGATGTGGTCACCGTGAACCCAAAAAGGCAATGCAACATTTAGAACTTAAGTAAACTTTTAAAGCAATAATTTTAATAACATTAATTACCAATAATTAAAATAAACATTCCCATTAACAAGTAACTGTTATAATAAAATGGTATATAAGCATACTATACTAATAATAAAACAATAGAAAATTAATCTTCGGAGTGTTTATAATGAAGCAAAGTTAATACTCTCCTATAGTATGTTAAAATATTTACCTCCATGTATATGCTTATGTATCACACATCCAGTTTTTTGTATTAAACAATCATTCTCCTTTTTTCTAATTTCGTGGTTTTTTATTTCAAATTTCAAAGTAATAATTATAATAAAGTTGTATACCTGGTGATAAAGTAACAATATAAACAATTGAGAAAAGATTGTTATAATTCCGAATGTTCACAAGAAAAACAAAATTAATATCTTTATATTTCCCATAAAAAATATAATCGTTTTTGTTTATCAATTAATATATGTAAACACACCCTGCCTTCTTAATTACATATATGAAGTGTTAAATACATTATTATACATTTTATTCTAGGATATTGATCACATTTGTTAATTCAAATTACTAATAATATTTAATAAAAAAAACATAACTTTTAAATAACTACTGATATAAACAATTGAATTAATCAACTTACTAATTCCCACTGTCCGTTGATTTAGTCCTCCCCCTATTGTACTAACAACTCATAGATTAAGACATATAAATACAAACATTAGGAACAAGTTCTCTTTTTAAACTACCAGCTCATTCCAAAATTCGCAAGGCGTTTGCGTTATTGCAACAGTAATCATTCCCTTTATTTTTTGTTAAGTAATAGATTATTTATGGCTTGCCTTATCCAAGATGACAAATATTTCCATCTAGACTATACAACACGCTAATGATTTTTATCAAATATATATATCATTCAATATTTTTCTGTTAAAGCTCTATAGAAAATAACATTCCCACTGGGATGGCTGAGAGTTAATTACTTCTCCCATCACTTATTGCAATCAGGATTTTATATGTAGCCTTAATAGCAATAAACACTTTTAAGATATTATTTAGTTCTATTGACTTTTAAAAATGTATATTTAGCTGTTTCCCAGAGAGTTACCTTTCTTTTATTTGTCCTTGATGAATATTTATTGGGTTTACCTATTACCTTTTGTTTATCACTGAAATTCATTTTCAACACTGCACAATTATTGTTCTCTTCCAGTGAGTATATTTGTTGATATTCTTTTAATATGCACATTTTATTCGTCTCCGATTATTTCCTCAATATATATATTAACTTCCAAGAGATTATTAAGAATTATTGACCATAGACTTGTCCAGTAGAAAATGATTAAATTATTCCATTATTTTAAACACAAAGCTTACAATTATCCAATATATCGATGCAGAGTTAAAATTCTTTATTTTTTCTGTTTGTAAATAATAATATTTTATGAACTTTTATCCAACGTTTTTTAAAATATATAACAACAAGAAAAAAAAAACCTAGTTACTTATTTTTACGATCAAGAAGAAGTTTTTTCTTTTTTCTCTATCCCTTTTTTTTTTTTCAATTTTATAGTAAAAGATTGCTTGACACTTTGTGATTGGTGGATTTTCCCCCCACCTTTAACAATATTCATTTATTTGCAAGATTTTGGTTTACTTTTTAAAATGACAGTTTTGGTTTTTTTTTTTTTAAATATTAAAATATAATACTTTTTAAAAATTAAATAAAGATACAATTTACTGTTTTAATTTTAGATCATTTTTTTGTAAAATTGATAAATATTTACTTACTTTTAAATATAACAAGATTTTTTTAAATTTTATTTATAAAATTAACAGTGCACAGAAACATGTTTTATAAATACTGACTTTTGAGTTAGTATTTTAGATCTAGTTTCTAGAGTCCCAACGTTCCACTGAGGTGAGCCACAGCTCAAAATCAATTGGTCTGGAGATAGGGACCCTGATAGAGATTTTGAATTTTTTCTTTTTTCAGCATTTATAAAGAAAAGCTTGATTAGAGCTATTAGTAAGCTCCATCTAGTGATCATAAAATGCAAGCTTAAAAGCAAGTTACGAAATTTATGATTTGTTTTAATTATATATATATATGGTGATTAGACACTTTTAGCAGTTTTAAATAAAAAGATTTCATATAAAGAGAGAATAAATATTAATTATTTTAATGAGACTTTGAAAATTGCTTTGCTTTTACTAAGCTTGTAATGTTTGGAGTTAAATGATTCACAGAAAGTATCAAAATTTGAATCAGACATAACAATAGTTTGTTTTTAATTATTTTGAAGGATGAAAATAATTATTTACATCTGTATGTTGTTCATAAACATAGATATAACTGAGCGACTTTTCTCAGTTCTGGAAAATGTTCACAGGGCAATAATCGCTAGACTAATTACCTCACAAACATCTGGGAGGGATGGAAATTGATTAAATTTTATTTTCAATAAAAAATTGGTTTGAGGTCAATAAGTTCCATTTGTATGTTATTAGGTATCATTAAGATTTTTTGTTCAGAAAGTGAAAAGTGATTTAGAAATGCAAGTATGCAGTCTTCCTTTTCGGCAAAATCACTAAAATGACTTGTAAAGCACCTTTGCAATAATCTGAGTTCATCAGTATATTTTGTAATGTTTCCATTATCTTCAACAGATTTACTATGTTCTTTTAGAGTGCAAATTAATCTAAACCATCTAACCTAAATCCTCATTTTTTAACTGTGAGGTGAACAGTTTTAATTTTATTTTGAATGCACTGAAGTCATTTGCTAATCTAAAACACAATTTGTTCTTGTTTTGCAGTTTCATACTTAGATCAATTGAGGTAGCTGATAGCATTAACTAAAATTACTAGTTCAAATAGCCATTTGTCATCACATAACAAGGATTTTACCTCTTATAGCTCATCTTTTTCTTCCAGAAAGTTATAAACACTATCTTTCAGTTTTTAAATTCTACTGAGAATTTGTCCTCTAGAAAGCCACAATATTTCACAATGAATGATGAAATAACTATATTCCATATCTAACAATTCACAGTATTCTCTGAATTCTCCTCTATTTAACCCTCTTGCTCTAATCTTATTTACATACTTTTTACAACTGGTATCATAAGATGTTTCAAATTTTGAGTTTTTCTACACAAAGTCTCTTCTTATATAATACAGTGATACTTTAGCAGAGAATGACCTAAAAACCTATCAAGTAAAGTTACACTCCCAGGAACTCTTCCTACTATTGATAGTCCTCCATCAATGCCAACACTGATGAGCTTACTGGAATATAGTTGTCGATTTTCTAGATATGACTTTGTCAAATATGTCTGACCTGATTTTTCCATGATGTGACTCCAGACTAACAAATTCTTCAAAGGTTTTTAAATTGCCATAAATTTCTCATATAAAAATTCTTAATTTGGATGCATCACACATGTCAGTGGATACCTTCAAGACTAAAAAAAATAAAGAACAAGCATGAATATAGTCTTTCTATTGCTTTGTAACATCATGGGAAAGTTTTTTGATAGATTAAGAGTTTGCATGGACAGAGCAATTTTGTTTATCTTTCTTTCAAATACTCTTATTATCAAGACACTTTACAAATTTTTTGAACAGGTTTCTCTTCATTAAAAAATGGTTTCTGTTTTTAAGCCAAAATAACCACAATTGATGCATCCAGCATGGTCTCACTTTAACAACTTTGTTTTACAAATATATTTTGTCTTTTTTTATTTCTTCCATTTTCTTAATCTCATATTCTTTCGGTAACTCAAATCCAGGAACTAACTTCAGTTTTTCTTATAATTCAGTTTGATGTTTTCTATAGTGTCTGTTAAGATCATGTCTCCTATTATCTGAGAAAGTGCTTTCACAAACAATGCACAACGGTTCCTCTGAAGGACCCACAATAAATAAGAACTCACTTCCCATTGTTCATTAAACTGGCGCTTTCTATTATCTTCTGTTTTTCTTATGCTAATTTCTTTTGCAAATCAATGGGTAGCTAATTGTAAAAAAATGTCACAAAGTAAAGATTATTATTAAATAATTTATTTAAATTGTTATCATTTTAAACATTTTGAACATTCACAAAGTTTAAGAGAAGATGCCTGTTTTTATGAAGGCTAATGCAGTTTTATAAGTTCAAAAATAATATATGTTTTATGAAATTTTTTTACAGAGAGTTTTTCTCTCTCTCATAATATATTATTTTTGATGAAATACAGATAGCTTTCTGTCAGAAAACAGCGAATTATCTGAGAATCACAGGTATAATCCAAACATTCTCATTATAAAAGCTTTGCTGACGATCAGTCAAATTTTAAGAATACATCTACTATACATAAATAAAAAGAAAAGATATTATATAAAAATACACATATAAAAATCCTCTGAATAACTGATGTTAGAGTAATCAACAGACTAGAAGAGTGGGCAAGAGTTCATAATGAAATAAAAAATTATTTAATTTTACAGAACTATATCAATCCGTCATAAATACAGAAATTTTATTATCTTAAACATAGGGAATTGATAATAAAAACATATAAGTTCGAAAACACAGAATTGTTCACAAACATCTAATTAGAAGTCATCGAACTTTATGACACAAGAGTCAGCAATAAACTGATTGAGAAACTAGTGACGCATGGCAGGATCTGTTGCTTCAAGATCTAAAGTGTATAATACAGGTATAATAAGTGCGCACTCTAGAATTCGATAGTAGGTTAATTGCGTGTTTATATATTGAAACCATTAATAAAAACGGTTGGAATCTCAATGATAATAATGTGGAGAGGGCAGAGTGAAATGTTGCGATCTCGGTTGAGATGCGTCGCGGTCAATAATGCTGATGAAGAGCGATTAGATATGCATACAACTTTTTATATATTTCCACATAAGCTAATACTATTCTATACTTTGATAATAGATTCACATTCAATAAAAGAAATAAATTTATCAGGATTATTCAATAATGTTTACTGCTAGTCTTATTCTATTTTATTAATAAAAATCTTTGCAAATATATTGTTCTTATAACTCAATCTGTGTTTTACCCTTAAAGCTAGCCAGTTTTAAATGCAAAGATAACTAATGATTTATCTCAGAGTTTATAAAGTATGAAAATAAATGCATGGATATCAAGTGTGTTTGTGCATTTTAGGATACAACAGTTTATAAAAGAAATTTTATGTACATCTTACCCAATACTTTTATATTTCAGATAGCATTAATACAATGATGATGTATTTAATTCAAATAGATATTGTGTTATCTAATATCTTAAATATGATGTTTTATATTTTGAATATGCAGTGACGTAATAAGGACGAAAGAGAAGTAATAAAGATTAACAATTACTTTATTACATAATATAAAATAAATAATAATAAAATAATAATGATAATAATAATAATAATAATAATAATAATAATAATAATAATAATAATAATAATAATAATAATAATAATAATAATAATAATAATAATAATAATAATAATAATAATAATAATAATAATAATAATAATAACAAAATTATATGAAATGCCTAATAAATATGGATATTTAGTTCTTAAATCTAATTTGAACTTGTGATATGAAAAAAGTATTATCAGACTGTGTTGCAAGACATTAACATTAAATAGGAATATGTTATTTATTATTTAAAATAAACTAATAATTCTCAACTCAAAATAAACTAATAATTCTCAACTCAAATACTGGATCTTAATAATCATCATCATTAACAATCAATGATAAATGCTCCATGTGGTCCTTAATTAGTTTGTTTCACTAACTATTCAACTTAATCAGCATCAATAATGTTGGAGAAGTTTTTATTCTTTAAAGAGAAGCAAGTGCAATTATTGTTTATCATATTTAAATGATATTTACCATATTGGGCTTATTTAAAATATCTCAAGATCCTTTACTGGATTCATTTGCAGGCTCAAACATTAGAAGTGCTACTCTACTAACAAAATATAACAAGTCATTAGATTGCCTATTACATACTATATAACATTTAAAAAAATGCACATAGAGAGCGTACCAATAGCTCTAACAAGCTCGTAAATTAACAAGTGCGGTTATGAGAAATATTTAAAATCTCTATCCAGAACACTCTTATCTCCAGACCATGGTTTCGGGCTTATGGCCCACGTCAGTGGAGAGCTAGAATATTCGGACACTAGACCTAAAATATCAACTCAAAAACCAGCACTTATTTCAAACGTATATTTAAGAAGAAACTCTGAATTTTTCGGACATGAAAATGTCTTTAAATCCAGCTATCTAACTTAAATAGCTATATGGGACTGAAGTATATTCAGATCTACCCTATTCTAATAGGCTCAGCATAGCCAAAGCCTTAAAGGTAAAATTATAATAATTAATAAAGCAAGTCATATATAACATGACATTACTTTTATGAGCTTGTAATTACAAAAATGCACATAGAGAGCGTACCAATAGCTCTAACAAGCTCGTAAATTAACAAGTGCGGTTATGAGAAATATTTAAAATCTCTATCCAGAACACTCTTATCTCCAGACCATGGTTTCGGGCTTATGGCCCACGTCAGTGGAGAGCTAGAATATTCGGACACTAGACCTAAAATATCAACTCAAAAAACCAGCACTTATTTCAAACGTATATTTAAGAAGAAACTCTGAATTTTTCGAGATCGGAAGAGCACACGTCTTTAAATCCAGCTATCTAACTTAAATAGCTATATGGGACTGAAGTATATTCAGATCTACCATATTCTAATAGGCTCAGCATAGCCAAAGCCTTAAAGGTAAAATTATAATAATTAATAAAGCAAGTCATATATAACATGACATTACTTTTATGAGCTTGTAATTACAAAAATGCACATAGAGAGCGTACCAATAGCTCTAACAAGCTCAGTAAATTAACAAGTGCGGTTATGAGAAATATTTAAAATCTCTATCCAGAACACTCTTATCTCCAGACCATGGTTTCGGGCTTATGGCCCACGTCAGTGGAGAGCTAGAATATTCGGACACTAGACCTAAAATATCAACTCAAAAAACCAGCACTTATTTCAAACGTATATTTAAGAAGAACACGTCTGCTCTTCCGATCTTGAAAATGTCTTTAAATCCAGCTATCTAACTTAAATAGCTATATGGGACTGAAGTATATTCAGATCTACCATATTCTAATAGGCTCAGCATAGCCAAAGCCTTAAAGGTAAAATTATAATAATTAATAAAGCAAGTCATATATAACATGACATTACTTTTATGAGCTTGTAATTACAAAAATGCACATAGAGAGCGTACCAATAGCTCTAACAAGCTCGTAAATTAACAAGTGCGGTTATGAGAAATATTTAAAATCTCTATCCAGAACACTCTTATCTCCAGACCATGGTTTCGGGGCTTATGGCCCACGCCAGTGGAGAGCTAGAATATTCGGACACTAGACCTAAAATATCAACTCAAAAAAACCAGCACTTATTTCAAACGTATATTTAAGAAGAAACTCTGAATTTTTCGACATGAAAATGTCTTTAAATCCAGCTATCTAACTTAAATACTATATGGGACTGAAGTATATTCAGATCTACCATATTCTAATAGGCTCAGCATAGCCAAAGCCTTAAAGGTAAAATTATAATAATTAATAAAGCAAGTCATATATAACATGACATTACTTTTATGAGCTTGTAATTACAAAAATGCACATAGAGAGCGTACCAACAGTTCTAACAAGCTCGTAAATTAACAAGTGCGTTATGAGAAATATTTAAAATCTCTATCCAGAACACTCTTATCTCCAGACCATGGTCTCGGGCTTATGGCCCACGCCAGTGGAGAGCTAGAATATTCGGACACTAGACCTAAAATATCAACTCAAAAAACCAGCACTTACTTCAAACGTATATTTAAGAAGAAACTCCGAATTTTTGTTGGACATGAAAATGTCTTTAAATCCAGTTATCTAACTTAAATAGCTATATGGGACTGAAGTATATTCAGATCTACCATATTCAATAGGCTCAGCATACCAAAGCCTTAAAGGTGAAATTATAATAATTAATAAAGCAAGTCATATATAACATGACATTACTTTTATGAGCTTGTAATTACAAAAATGCACATAGAGAGCGTACCAATAGCTCTAACAAGCTCGTAAATTAACAAGTGCGGTTATGAGAAATATTTAAAATCTCTATCCAGAACACTCTTATCTCCAGACCATGGTTTCGGGCTTATGGCCCACGTCAGTGGAGAGCTAGAATATATTTTAGGTTGATATTTTAGGTCTAGTGTCCGAATATTCTAGCTCTCCACTGACGTGGGCCATAAGCCCGAAACCATGGTCTGGAGATAAGAGTGTTCTGGATAGAGATTTTAAATATTTCTCATAACCGCACTTGTTAATTTACGAGCTTGTTAGAGCTATTGGTACGCTCTCTATGTGCATTTTTGTAATTACAAGCTCATAAAAGTAATGTCATGTTATATATGACTTGCTTTATTAATTATTATAATTTTACCTTTAAGGCTTTGGCTATGCTGAGCCTATTAGAATATGGTAGATCTGAATATACTTCAGTCCCATATAGCTATTTAAGTTAGATAGCTGGATTTAAAGACATTTTCATGTCCGAAAAATTCAGAGTTTCTTCTTAAATATACGTTTGAAATAAGTGCTGGTTTTTTGAGTTGATATTTTAGGTCTAGTGTCCGAATATTCTAGCTCTCCACTGACGTGGGCCATAAGCCCGAAACCATGGTCTGGAGATAAGAGTGTTCTGGATAGAGATTTTAAATATTTCTCATAACCGCACTTGTTAATTTACGAGCTTGTTAGAGCTATTGGTACGCTCTCTATGTGCATTTTTGTAATTACAAGCTCATAAAAGTAATGTCATGTTATATATGACTTGCTTTATTAATTATTATAATTTTACCTTTAAGGCTTTGGCTATGCTGAGCCTATTAGAATATGGTAGATCTGAATATACTTCAGTCCCATATAGCTATTTAAGTTAGATAGCTGGATTTAAAGACATTTTCATGTCCGAAAAATTCAGAGTTTCTTCTTAAATATACGTTTGAAATAAGTGCTGGTTTTTTGAGTTGATATTTTAGGTCTAGTGTCCGAATATTCTAGCTCTCCACTGACGTGGGCCATAAGCCCGAAACCATGGTCTGGAGATAAGAGTGTTCTGGATAGAGATTTTAAATATTTCTCATAACCGCACTTGTTAATTTACGAGCTTGTTAGAGCTATTGGTACGCTCTCTATGTGCATTTTTGTAATTACAAGCTCATAAAAGTAATGTCATGTTATATATGACTTGCTTTATTAATTATTATAATTTTACCTTTAAGGCTTTGGCTATGCTGAGCCTATTAGAATATGGTAGATCTGAATATACTTCAGTCCCATATAGCTATTTAAGTTAGATAGCTGGATTTAAAGACATTTTCATGTCCGAAAAATTCAGAGTTTCTTCTTAAATATACGTTTGAAATAAGTGCTGGTTTTTTGAGTTGATATTTTAGGTCTAGTGTCCGAATATTCTAGCTCTCCAATGACGTGGGCCATAAGCCCGAAACCATGGTCTGGAGATAAGAGTGTTCTGGATAGAGATTTTAAATATTTCTCATAACCGCACTTGTTAATTTACGAGCTTGTTAGAGCTATTGGTACGCTCTCTATGTGCATTTTTGTAATTACAAGCTCATAAAAGTAATGTCATGTTATATATGACTTGCTTTATTAATTATTATAATTTTACCTTTAAGGCTTTGGCTATGCTGAGCCTATTAGAATATAGTAGATCTGAATATACTTCAGTCCCATATAGCTATTTAAGTTAGATAGCTGGATTTAAAGACATTTTCATGTCCGAAAAATTCAGAGTTTCTTCTTAAATATACGTTTGAAATAAGTGCTGGCTTTTTGAGTTGATATTTTAGGTCTAGTGTCCGAATATTCTAGCTCTCCACTGACGTGGGCCATAAGCCCGAAACCATGGTCTGGAGATAAGAGTGTTCTGGATAGAGATTTTAAATATTTCTCATAACCGCACTTGTTAATTTACGAGCTTGTTAGAGCTATTGGTACGCTCTCTATGTGCATTTTTGTAATTACAAGCTCATAAAAGTAATGTCATGTTATATATGACTTGCTTTATTAATTATTATAACATTTAAAGTATTAATACTAATTGATAAGATCTTTCATATATAAAATATTCAGTAGAATTACTTTCTGCTCTTTTCTTTTTAAATAACATTATTTATTTACATAAACCCATATCTACTATTTATTTACATGAACCCATATATATTCTAATAACATTATGCACATATTTGGAATGTTGCAACTATCTCTTTGCAGTCATTATTAAGGATATACCCTATTTATTTTTTAAAGCAATTTTTTATTACATCTTACACATTACATGATCACCATTTCTTATGTTTGCTTATAACTTTTATTAAAGCAGGCAAAACTCTCCATATAGTATTTCCATTCAGTGCAAGACAAAGTAATCAATGGATGCAGATGCAGTGCTTTCAGATCCAAGGCTCCTTACTGATGAAGGCCACAAGCCAGAAACTAGTCTGGGGATATTGGATGAGTAGGCACTAGATGGGGATTTTATGCACAAGCCTTCTGACATCCATTGATTACTCTGGCTTGCACTGAGTGTCAGTACTGTATGGAGAGTTTTTCCTGATTTAATCTTACACATTGGTGTAAGATGTAATAAAAATTGGTTAAAAAAAATAAAGAATAGGGAAGATTCTGTAATTAAAACATTGGAAGGGTGGCAATATAATTTTGCACACAGGGGCCCAAATTCATGGAATGGACCTAAATTTATATCACTCCTCAGGTGTCTATCATTAATAATGATTTTGTTTTAGAAGTTGTGTCAGTCATCTTTTATACCTTATAAATATTGGACTTACATATTGTCACATTATGATAATATACTTTTGTAAAGTTAATAGATTTCAAACATTCAATCCAGAATATAAAAAACAAATAAATATAATATACAATTAAACTACAAAGAAAATATAAATGATTTTTTATGTTTACTGAATTATAGATTAATTAATTAATGGTAATGTATTGTATATGAAAAAATATTTTTTTTTAACTTTTTACATAGGATTTTTTTCCGATTAATACTTACAATTTTACTGAAAAAATATCCTCATTGTTGATTTTTTTATGTGGATATATGAACACAATGTGTCATAGTAAAAAGGTGATTGGTTACAGGTTCTTTTTCTAGACAACCTGCAATTGCCAGCCCTAAATCAATGTAGTTGATACTTTAGTTACATAATTTAGTAATTAATCAGGAAATTTTAAATCTTTAGAGTTACAATATAAAGTGTGATAGTATTGTTTATGCCTTAATCCACAATAGAACAATGTGCTAACATTAAATTTTGTTTTAAATTGGATAAAATTGGTACTGACTTATTCAAAATGATTCATGCTGTGTTATGGCAGTGAATCTCTGAGTTGTAATGGCAATATTTAATATGGTTTGCATTAAATGATGATAGGGAGAGGAGGGTGAATGATCTATGAAGTTACAAAATATCCTATCACATTTCATATTGTAACGTATCATTCTAACATCTTAGCACTTTTCTGATAAGTAGTTACAATATGTCATACCAATTACAACTCTCTTAAATACTTCATCAATACTCAAAAGAGTTGTAAATGGTATGATATGTTAAAGTAAAAATCAATATATAGGAAAAGGAAGAAGATAGTTACAATATGCATTGAATCAGAGCCAGCAGTGAAAGCATCTTGGAGAGAAAAGCAGTTATGTTTTCACTAGGTCAACCAATATATATATATATATATATATATTGAAGCTGTGCATATATATATATATATATATATATATATATATATGCTGGCTTCACCATTCACTATAGACTAACTAAGACCCTAAGTCCAACCACAGTGAATGTATGTTTCTTTTTCAAACTAAATTTATCGTTTTCTCAAATAGTTGCCTAAATTAAAGAAGGAATTGTGTTAAAGAGAAAAGATTTAATAAAATAAAATATAGAAAGTTAAAATTATATTTGCAACTATTTTTAAAATATATGTTGGAAGAATTCGATAAGATAAATTTTCTTAATTAAATAGAATCCATTGAGAAAAGGAATTAATTAATAAAACATATTTCTGAGTTAGATAAAATAAGAGATAATAGGAAAAATTTGAAACAACGGGCATGATTCGCTACTAATTAGCAGATTAAAGATATAATGGAAAAAAGGTATAAATAAAGAACTTTTCTTTTGTTCTGGGTCTTATGCTTGCGGATTACCAGTGCTGAAGGTCAGAGAGAAAATCTTAAGAATTTTGTTGGAAGAAATTTTGCTGAAAGATTGGTCAATATAGCGAACTCTTGCTTGCTGTACTTACTTCAAGCTGCACTCTATTCTTTCAGCATATAAATAAAAAAAATCCAGAAATGTGTTGCTCTTCAAAAATGCAGGGGTAACCTCTTTGCCTTCGCGCTCTCCTGAGCCATTTCTGAGGCCAGAGTTCTAATCATGTAAGCCAGCCAGAGAACTAAAGTATCTACCCTGTATCCGTGAAAATCTGCCCTCAAAAACATGGAAAAACAAATTTGAAGAACCGAGAAGATCTGCGGGGAAACATCAAATGAACTCATTTTGACCCATCCATCTAGTTACCGGTAATGTTCCCATAAATTATTAAAATATCTTTGTAATTTGCAAATTCAATCTATATTTATGCTTTTCTATATATATATATATGTTTTTTTTTTAATCTATGTATTCGAGTCTTGTGAAATTATATTTCATTAATTGCTTTCTTTTTTTTTAAGTACTTTAATGGGTGGTAGGGTATTACATATAATGGCGGCGATAATTCTTATTAATTTAATTGAAAAATGCTTCGTTTAACTTTCTGCCATTATACTCCCGTAATTAAGTTATTTATTTTATATAAATATTTATTTAGAAAGAAAAGGAAGAAAATCATAGAAAATGCAAAACTCTATTTTAAAATCAAGATTGAAATTGCTAAATATTCTGTTATAAAACTTTCCAAACTTTAACTTAGTTTTTTTTTTTTTGTATATATATAAAAGAAAGATCCTTATCAAATGCCTGTATATTTTAGTCAATGAAGGGTTACAAATTTAATGTTATATTTTGAAGAGCGTGAAATAAAACGTTCGCGTTTATATTTTAGTAATAAGAGAGAGTACATTTTGACAATATGTATTAAAAATTATTAAATAGCATTGACTCTGGGGTGTGTTGGTTAAACTTTAACTAAATCAATAAAATATCCGCCCTCTTGTTTTAGTGATCTGAATTTTATAAAAGGGAAGTTACTATTTTTCTGCGGATTTTTCAGTGATAGTTGAGCTTTCTTAATATATATATTTTGCAGAGGGTTTCTTTTTTAAATTTAAAGATCGTTGACTGTATTTATATGGCATCGTGTCTCGGGTGATCTACTGGGCTGCTCAGCATATATGACAGTGCTTCTTTTGCTAAGTTTGCTTAGGTTAACATACCTACATTCGGACCTTCTGAAAAATAAATAAATTGTTCTGGATCTCATGTCGATATCAGTCCCTTCAATGTACGTAACTGGACATAAGCAACAAAAACTCCGATCCTGAATCTGGATCACGCGTTTAGTGAACGGATTCCATTTTTTTTCTCTAACCTAGTTTAGAGATGGAGAGCTATCCGGTCTTGTGTTAACCTCTTGGTAACTGTTATGTCTCGAGCCTCACAGCCCACTATATGCTCTCACCTTTGTGCATGGTCTTGTATATTTATATTTATTAGGAAATCTTTCTCAAAATCTCATAGAAATGTTTCAATTATGGCTGGAAATTCCTGCTGGGGTCACTTTATCATTCTTCTTAAATCATAAGTAGGGTTGTGATTTAAACCTGTCCAAAGTGCTTAGTTGAGTTTGACCACCTATTTATTTCTATATTCTCCAACCACAGAGTTAATGAATCATGTCTCTCTCTCTCTCTTGATTTCTTTTATGTAACACTTCCATTGGCTGGAATATTTTAAAGAAGCAATTATAGTGTAAAATTTTGTCTGTTCTTATCATTACGATCAATGGATCTTTCATATATGTCTATCCGTTTGCAATGAAAATAGCCTGCGACACTATTAATAAAGCATTGTGTGGATTATTTTAATGTCAATAATAAAAATTTCTGTTATCTTTCATTCACTATAAATAAAACCACTTAGTATTGTTTTTCTTTTGTGACATATGTATGTACATCTGATCATTATAGATGTAAAAATTCCTTTTCGTGGTCTCTTCTCTCCCTGGCCACCGGGCATACATTAAGATTAAATTCTAGTGAGGTTCGAGGAGTAAGTTGCTTAGTAGCAATCTAGAGGAGTAGATGAGGTTTGAACCCCTTCTATCTGCATCTCTAGTTTAGGTTAAAGCAGCTCTACTTTTCTTATGATTACAATATATATATATATATATA
>JAQFVV010002589.1:0-22764 GCA_028023455.1 Epiperipatus broadwayi | reverse complement strand
AGGCATGTCAAACTGGCGGCCCCAGGGCCGCATGCGGCCCTCGAAAGGATTTTTTCATGGCCCTCGTCTAAGATGCTATGTAATAAAATGAAAACAGAACGATATGTTGCAAACAATAAATTAATTTTTTTTAAAAAGCTCTTATATTTAATTACATGAACTAAAATATATACAGTAATTGTTGTCTACATACATAGCTAATTTATAATTCTCGGTTACACGCATAGCTTATGCCTTTATGATGATGAAGCATTTGAGATATGTGAATACCAAAGCTGGCAACGTTAATAATGTGCTGCTGTGCTTCCGAGAACATAAATACATTAGTCAGCTATTCGCGCCACCAACGTAGCAATCCTATCTGCAGATATTGTTTTTTTCTTTGAATTGTAACAAAAGGCAGTTGCGCTAGTTTCTTTATCCGGATTGGTGTGTTAAAAATTTGCGGGTTGTTTCCTTTTATAACTCATTCAAAAAATATAAGTAAACTGCTATATCCAAGAGTTTATATCTTTCTGAAACTAGTCAGACAGCATAAGAAATAACGAGCATGCATTTTGTTATATAATATTTTAATTATAATCAAACATGAGAAACAATAATATTTTACATATAAGTTAGTAACGATTACATTTCAGTTTGGAAAACACTAAAAGTTCTACAATTTTACCAGTGTATGTTCGGCCTTGGGAAACTTTAGTGGCTTCGACCATTTCTAACCTACGGCCTTATGCACAGCTTTCTTCTTTGTCACATCTCTATCTTAATTGCTCCGTGCTGGGAAGTCAGGACTGAGAGAGAGAGAAAAACGTAATCCGTACCTTTTATAGCTACCTCCATTTATCGAGCATAATTCCAGGAGCGAGAATCGATAGCAGCGCTCTCTTTACATTTAAATACTAGAGTAGCGTTAAATTTTTACGAAGCGTATTTTGCATAAACGTAGTTGCAATTTTTTAAATTTTAAAAATTTAAATCTAAAGCTCTATTTTTATTACAGAAAATGCCACTTCCAACACTAAATAAAAAACGAAAGATTGATGACGAGGGAAGAAAATTTCAAGAAAGGTGGGAACTGAATTATTTTTGTGTGGAAGTGAACAATAAGATTACGTGCTTAATTTGCAAAGAAACTATTAGTGTTGCTAAAGAATACAATATTAAGCGACATTATAGCACTAATCACGAAAAACAATTTTCGTGTTTTGAAGCTAAAATAAGAGAAGAAAAATTAAAAACAATGAAGAATTCATTAAGTAGCCAGCAAGGAGTGCTTACAAAATTTATAAAAAGTAATGAATCAGTAACAAGAGCTAGTTATGAAATAAGCTATTTATTAGCAAAACATTCAAAAGCATTCACCGATGGTTCTTTAATCAAGGAATGTATAATAAAAGCTGCCGAATTTGTCTGTCCAGAAAAAGTACAAGCGTTTCGAGACATCTCATTATCAAGAAATACGGTGGCAGATAGAATTACTGAAATGGCAGATGACATCACTTCGCAATTACAGAAAATATCTACCAAAATCCAGTTCTTTTCAATTGCTATTGATGAAAGTACGGATATAAGAGATGTTGCACAAGTTGCTGTTTTTTTCGTGGTTGCGATAATAACATGAGGATCACCGAAGAATTGTTGGAATTCATCCCTCTTCACGGAACAACAACTGGTGAAGATATTTTTGATGCCGTATGGAGCATTTTAGAAAAACTTAACTTGCCTGTTGACAAGCTTGTTTCTGTTACAACTGATGGTGCTAAATCGATGACAGGTGAAACTAAAGGTTTTGCGTCACGACTAGCAAGGAAATTACAAGACGAATATCCAGATA
Organism: Epiperipatus broadwayi; assembly: GCA_028023455.1. Taxonomy (NCBI): domain Eukaryota; kingdom Metazoa; phylum Onychophora; class Udeonychophora; order Euonychophora; family Peripatidae; genus Epiperipatus; species Epiperipatus broadwayi. The sequence continues at coordinate 20,930 of JAQFVV010002589.1, read as the reverse complement.
AACCGAAAATCAAAGCTTTTCATTGCCTCATTCACCAACAAGTTCTCTGTTTAAAATTATTAAAAATGGATCAAGTACTTAAAACAGTTACAAAGATAGTCAACTTTATTCGATCAAGAGCACTTAACCATCGCCAATTTACTTCGTTCCTTAAAGATTTAGAATCCGAATTCGAAGATCTTCCTTATTACACAGAAGTTCGTTGGTTGTCCTGCCACAATGTCTTAAAGAGCTTCTATCTGATTTTGGAGGAAATAATATTATTTTTTGAAATGAAAGATGAAAACAACGAAAATATATCAATTATAAAAGATCCATTGTGGGTACAAGACCTAGCATTTTTAATAGATATTACAGGCCATCTGAATAATCTTAATATTACATTGCAAGGCAAAGATCAATTGATAACGAATATGTATGATGCAGTTGCAAGCTTTGTACAAAAACTGAATTTGTTTAAAAATCATTTGCAAAAGAACGTTTTGACGTATTTTCCTACATGTGAGCAGTTAAAAGCACAAAATCAAAGTTGCTCGTTTTCACATCACTCTGCAAAAATTGAAAAAATAAAAGACGAATTCGATAAACGTTTTGATGATTTCAAGGAGTTCGAAGAAATTTTTTTCTCTTTTCACGGGACCATTTGCCTTTGAAGTCGAAAAAGCTCCGACTTCGATACAACTGGAATTAATTGATTTCCAGAATGATTCGATTTTAAAAACCAAATATCGAGAAGTAGGAACTCCGAAAATTTATTCCTATTTAGGTGAAAGATACCCGGAAATTAAAAAATTTGCTGCACAAATTTTAAGCTTTTTGGAAGTACATACTTATGTGAGAAATTATTTTCATGCATGAAATTAAATAAAACAGCTTACAGATCAAGATTAACTGATAAACATCTATCTGCCATAATGAAAATTGCTTGTTCTCAGTCTTTGAATCCAGATATTGAAAAACTAGTAAGAGGAAAACGCTGGCAAGTTTCCAGTAAAAACAATAAATTGTAGTTTTATAAATATATAATCAGATAAAATAAATGTTTAAATAAAAGCAATACTATATCAATTGTATATTATTGAAGTGAATTCACTAAACTACATAATATGCTTTAATTACCCTATCTATATTCCTGCATTTTCACTTTCAAAATACAATTTTAAGAAAATTTGTGTGATGTGGCCCGCGAGAATCTTACCAGTAGCATAAAGTGGCCCATTGTTTGAATGAGTTTGACATGCCTGTTGTACTTCATCCATTGTATATGTGGTCATTCAATAAATTAGTTTTTACATCTTATAAACTGATGCAATATTAATAACAATGGAAATGCCAAAAGAAGTGATCTATATTCTGATTACAACATATGTTTGCTTCTATAAAGTACCATAAATGAAAATGGTTAAGAAAAGTGTAGTATTCACTTCTTGGAGTATCATCATCATTTTTTAAACATTAAAGATCCATTGCAGGATGAGGGTCTCTCCAAGTTTAATCCAATTTTCTGGATCTTGAGACTCTCTTCTCTACATCACATCAGCTTCATCCATCCATTTCACAAGAGATCTTTTCCTAAGTCTTTTACAATCTCTAGAGATTCAGTTTAATATTTTAACTATCCATCTATTATCATCTTTTCTAGTAGTATATCCAACTCAGCTACACTTCAATCTCTTAATTCTTTTAATGATCTGGTAATGCCTGTTTTTCTCTCTATGTATTTCATTTTTGATTCTTTATAGTTTCTTCTAATATATATATATATATATATATATATATATTAGAAGAAACGTATATAAATAAACGTTACAATATATATATATATCCATACTTCATTAAGTCTAAAAAGTGTAAAACAACATTTTGGTATTGGTAGGAAATTTATATTTGCAATAAGAAAAAAAGCTGGAATTATTACTAAAAAGAGAGATGACATCATGGAATGGATAGAAGACTTTTATCAACAATTATATAGTAATAAAGAACAAATACCTCCTATATCTATTACATCTTCTGAATTTCCCAGAATTTTAAATAAAGAAGTGAGACATACAATTAAATATATGAAGAAAGGAAAGGTTCCAGGTAATGGTAGAATTATAATTGATATATTAAAAGAAGCAGTTGAAAAAATAGAAATTTTTTAACAACGTCATATACCAAATGTCTAAATGATAAAGATGTATCAGATGATTGGAATAATGTAGTATTAATCTTAATATTTAAAAAAGGTGATAAAGAAGATATTCGAAATTACAGACCTATCAGTCTTTTATCAATTTTACACAAAATTTTTACGAAGATAATTACAACTCGTCTACAGAGAACACTGGACTTCCACCAACCAAGAGAACAATCTGGATTTAAAAGTGGTTTTAGTACAGAATATCATATCCAGGGATTGAGAGAAGTTATAGAAAAGACAAATGAATATGAGTTGACATTATGTTTTCGATTTCTAGATTATGAAAAGGCATTTGAATCTAAATTTTTCTTCAGTGATTAAAGCATTGGATCATCAAGGTATAGATCCAAGATATTGTCATATTTTAAAGAATATTTATAAAAATGCAACAGCAGCAATTAGATTAGATAATGATACTGGAAAAGTCAACATGTAAGACGGGGTGACTCCATATCCCCAAAACTTTTTACAGCAGTGCTGCAAGAAGTATTTTGTGGATTAAAATGAAAAGCTAAAGGAGTGAAAGTAAATGATTATTTCGGTCATTTAGATTTTTCAGATGATGTAGTTGTTTTTGCTAATAATGCTTTAGATCTACAGGAAATGTTGCAGTAGTTATCAGATGAAAGTAGGACTAAAGATAAATGTTAAAATGACTCAAGTAATGTTTAATGGATTTTCTCAAAATATGAAAATAAAGATTGTTTATGATGAGTTAGAAGAAGTTAACAGTTACAAACGCCTTGGTCAGATTATTAATACAGATGGAAACATAATGGATGAAATTAATCATAGAATTAAACTTAGTTGGAGTGCTTTTAGAAGAAATAACTTGATACTAAAAGGAAATATGCCTATGTGTTTGTAAAGAAAGATTTTTTAATAAACGTGTTTTACCTGTTCTTACTTAATAGAAGAGCAATACAGACTTCAGACCACTCAAAGAAGTATGGAGAGATGTATATTGGGAGTAAAAGAAAGAGATCGAGAACCCAATATATCGGTAAGAGAACAATAAGGTGCAACTGACTTCATTGAAAAGATTAAAGTGGAGTTGGGCTGGACATATTTCTAGAAGAGATGATAGTAGATGGACAATTGTAATCTTAAACTGGATTCTAAGAGATTGTAGAAGACCCAGGAAGAGACCACATGTGAGATGGATAGATGAAATAAGAAAGTGTGCAGGGGTGATGTGGAGAAGAGAAGCTAAATATCTTACTTTTCCATACTTATTAAACCTATTATTTTGAAATTTCCTTGTGAGTATATGACATTTTTAGTTATTAAAATGATTTTAAAGTTGTAAAATACAAGTTGAATTAATATTTACGTTTTGAATATTTTTACTCGATTTTTACATAGAATAAATCACCACACACTACAATCTGTTTGATGTTTTGGTAACATATTAATTTTAATAAATTTATTTTTGAACTGAATAGATCTTTTAATATATTTAAAGGATAATTTTATTTGTTTTGGCTCCAGTAATTTAAAAATATTTATTGTGTAAGGTGATCTTCGAATTATTATTTGCACGTAAACAAAATGCAAATTTAACTTTTTAAAATAACACGTTATGACATTTTTAGTTATTAAAGTGATTTTAAAGTTGTAAAATACAAGTTGAATTAATATTTACGTCTTGAATATTTTTACTCGATTTTTACATTCCGAATAAATCACCACGCACTACAATCTGTTTGATGTTTTGGTAACATATTAATTTTAATAAATTTATTGTGTAAAGTGATCTTCGAATTATTATTTGCACGTAAACAAAATGCAAATTTATCTTTTTAAAATAATACGTTTGCTAAATAAAAGATCTATAAACTGAAATGTATTTTGTATTACTTTAAAAATTGCTGCAAATATTATTTGAAAGTAAAAAAAAAACCAATCACTTTTCAAAATAACGAAGGTCAGAATTGTTTTGAAAGATTACGGGAGTCGTAAAACTTACCTTAAAAAACATTTTTAGAGGAAAAAAAGACATCGATTTTTAAAAGAAAATAATTTAAGAATACATAGATTTATCCGAGAGTGAAACTCAAGGTAAGAATATTAAATTTTAAAGCAGATTTAAATAGTTATGGTTTTCTATATTATTCACAGAACGTGGAGGCAAACCGGAACTAGCAAGCGAATGTAAATATCGCTTCTAAACGGTGCCGTTTTTTCCGCACATCCCGTGTGGAGAAACAGCACCACCTAGTGGGCTAGAATGCTGGGTAGTCGCTGTTTAGCAGACGATGTGAACTGGATCGGTTTACCTATGGCTAACAGCGCCACCTAGCGGGCAATGTTGCTGGCTGCTACTTGGCATAATGTTCCTGTGTGTATGCATGGTGAACAGCGCCATCTAGCGGCTGGAACTTTGCGTCGTCTGCTTTTGGTCACATGGCATGCTGTTGCTGTACATACGCATGGTGAACAGCGCCATCTAGTGGCCAGAAGTTGCGTCGTCTGCTTTTTGGCCCCCTACTCTGAATATTTTCTGCAATTTTTGCAGAAATGACGTCTCTGGCAGTGGCAGGACAGAAAATAAGAAAGCACCCTATATTTCTATAGTTAAAAACACTTGTACTGATTTTTTTCCAGCTTTTTTTGTTTAATGGCTGAATTGCTTCCTTTGCATAAATGTAGTGGTTGTGAATTTGACAAGTGACATCAGACAAACATACATTCACCAATCAGATAATAGAAAAAATTTGGATTTTATATATAAGATATTCAATTCTTTACATGTGTATTCAAATCTACTCTACATTGGCTTCCTGTTCAGGATATCAGAAGAGAAGTTGCTTCATAGGAAATAAATAAAAAGCTATTAAGCAAGTCGGACTTGCCAATAACATTAGATATTTTCATCACCTAAGACTCATTTCAAACCAAAATTCCCTTTTTGGGTGTTCAACCAAGACTATTCAATTTAAAATATTGTTGCTTTAAAAAGTGGAAATTTTACAAAAGTCAGATGGATTTGATCTACCTAGGCACAACTGGAGTCTCATTAACAGATTCAACTCACTTTATGGTTAATATGTTCAACTACGGCCATTAATCTGAGTAAATATGGATATATGCAAATTATGAACCACAATGATTATTGAATCTATGGCAACAGTAGCAGAATTGAAAAACCTAATGAAGCCATTGATGATGATATCTCCTGGTTAGAATCTGCACAGATTCCTTTTTGATGTGTTATCCAAAAAATAATCCATACATTAAATAAATAATAAATTACGACAGTTAACAATACAAATCATCACTGATGATCAATTGTTTCAATTAATTATAGTATTCAATTTTCTAATTTTAATCTGCGTTGAAATACTCATATGCTTAGCATATAGATATAAGTGTTTGTATATACAGAAATTTATTAGATAGTTGTTTTTAATATTATAGTAAACCTTATATATTTAAGTATATGATATTTATTTAAAATATACTTGTAAGAGAAAATAATACATATATACACCCACATTACGTAAGAATATTTATTGAAAATAATCATATTATTTTATAAGATGGACAACCAAGAAGAGTATACATAAGAAAGTATGCCATATATTCTTACAATTTTTTCAAAGATCAAGAGGATTTGTTAAAATGATTTTAATATTGGATTCTGGTTCCTGGAAAATTGAACAGATTAATTACAAAAGATAAAGTTAATGTTTTAGATAACCTCGGGTTATATATTCTATTGCCTGTAATAATCCAGGGTTATAAAAACATGTTTACGAATGTAATAGATTTAAGAGTAATATATTATAGATATCAATTTTCTTTAATCATAAGAATGAAAGTGGACACAATTTTTGTTCCCAAAGAATGATGATTGCTTGTAAAGAATATGCTGATAGAAAGCAAAAGATAAGAAAATTATATTTATTTCTTATTCAAAATTTGTCAAGTACATGCTGGAATATATGTATATAAATGAGAATTAGTATAACATTTATCTTATTAGTTTGTATACTGTATCAAAAATGTTGAAGGATATTAAATTATATAACTCTTATAGGCACATACATAGGAATGTGATTATATTGGTTACATGAAGATATTTTGAAAAGAGTAAATGAAAAAAGATTAATTAGGGAAATTAGAGATAGGAGGAGAAACTGGATTGGGCATATATTAAGAAGCAAAAATATTCTAATGAAAGGTATTTTTTGAAGGAATGGGGTTAAAACAAGAAGAAATGATGAATTGACCTTGCTAGATGATATAAGAGATGGTAAGAGTTATGTAGAATTTAAAAACTGGGCAATGAAGAGAACGGAGTGGAGAAGTGGATGAATTTGTGATGTGACTACTCTCTGGACTGCCCATAGGACAGAATATTATTGATTGATTGATATATCAGTGTTAAGGAGACTTTTGATTCATTTACATATTCATATAAATGGAGATTTAAAATATTATATAGCATTAAAACTATTTAAAATCATTTGCAGGGAGTGAACATTTAACATTTTTCCAAAGTGCTGCTTTATACAATTGGATCAATCTATTTACCGAACACAGAAAACAACTTCTTTAAACAATAAGTTTTAAAATTTATAATCAAATGATATTTAAAAAAAATTCTATACAGAGATTAAGTGACAGACAAAAAATAATGACCAGTTTCAAGGTACTTCAAGAAGTAAAATACATTCTGATAGATTGAAAAATAAACAATATCATAAGTATGAAAGCAAATTTAAATTTTTAATGATAAACTAGATGTAAATATGAAGAATAATGATAATTATAATTTTATAAACGTGCAATTTCACGTTGTTTATTTTTATATAATATTTAGTGAATTAAATGTGAAGGTATTTTAAGTTTCACACTCGTAGTTCAAAATGCTTGAGTCTGGCTTATTTATATATAAATTGAGGCATAGAAGAAGGTGGGGACCATCTTTTTCTGATAGTTCTGACTTGTGTTTCAGAATTAAGAGGTCCACGTGCAGTTATTATTACATTTGATTGGCTGTACGGTAGCATGTTTAAGGCGCAGGTTTTGAAGGTTTAAGCCTTTCACGTTATTATAAACATGTGCAATATAATTTTGTATGGATAAAAATAGTTATTGGGATATGAGTTACCAATCCATTTCCTAGCTTGTTTGAAGTTACAATAGATTTTGAAGCCGCTACGAATTTATAGCAGATAGGATTTGGTTTTCAAACAAGTATTAATTCCGAATAAATCTTTTTTGCAAAATTGGAAAGTAAGGTTTTAAATTAACACTTAATCATAATAAAATTATATGCACGAATGAAGATAAGGGGAATAGGTTTGCCCTTCTGGATCAAAATATGTATTAAGAAAAAAATAAGTCATAATAAATCTGATGATTACAATGTGAAAACAGTGAATAAACTGTCACTACAGTATAGTAGAAATTATCAGTGAAACTTTCTTAAGAAAATGCTTAAATATTAGTTCATTCACTGTGATATACTTTTTTTTTAAATATTAAATTGCTTAAAGAAGAATTTTCCATTAATGTTTATGACAGTTTTTAAATTGGTGCCCATGCACTTGCAAGAAGAATTTGGATTTAAAGAATTTAGGATTAGCTCATATTTTGATTTTATTGAATGTATAATTACAGCAAACATTAATGAATTATGATCTCTATGGATTAGTTGATCTTTCAATGTCCACTAAGTCAAACAAAATTTATTAACAAATTGTAAGATAAGTAGTGAAAAGCTTACTTTATATGAGATTTATTGGATTAGATTAGTCAAGATTTGATCGCTTATGAAATTAATATTGAAGCTACAATTATTTCATCCTTCATGGTACATATAGACTTTATATGGAGGAGATAGTTAGGTAATATTGTTTGTCTGTAAGGTACAAGATGCAATCTATAAAATGTTTAATATATTAAACAATAAGTCAGCTGTCTTTCGTTTCAAGTATATTTATTGTTTTACATTTTATATAATAAATGTTTTCAAAGGAATGGCTTTTTATTTTATTCTTAGATGAATTATATTTTATAATTATTTTGCTAAAATAAAATTTGTGAACCATAAAATCTTTCCCAATCCATCTTTTTTCTATATGTCGACAGCGATAGTATTTATTCTCAAAAAGTCTTTTAAGAATTTTGTGATCCCATCAGAACATTGAATTTGTCATGTAAGTGATGGAAAATGAAAAACTTAACATATAATACTTAATGATAAACTGTTTAACAATTTTGGTTTTAAATAATAGAGCAAAAACAGAAACTGGTCAAAGGAGTCTGTAGAAATGAATTAATACATTTTGTGTATTTACTAGATTTCACTTTCATTTAATATTTCTTATTTTTTAAATATAAAGTTTGCTAAATCTAAGTGATCATTCCCAACCAATGAGAATATATTCGCACAGTTAGAATAATTATCACCCATTGAATGATTATGACACAGCAGTGCTAATCTCAAAGCACCTAAATAATTATATTTAAAATTTTTTGTTTATGATTTTTTTTTTTTAAGTACAAAATTAAAATTCAATCTATATTTTGACAGAATGCTAATGTATTTTTTTAGTTGACATTAATGTTGGGATGTCTGACTGCACTAGGGTCTTGTGTTTGGATGTATTTTGATGTAACAGCAAACAATGAAATATACGGCATTGCGGTGTTACTGGGTGCAGCAGGATCAATCTTGCTGGTAACAAGTCTAGCCATGGCAGCTGATCTTATTAAAGAAAATGTGGTAAGTCATTTTTTCATTTGAATAATATTTTCCAATTATAATTCTGCGAGAATTGGTTAATTTTATCATAAGGATACTACATTTAATTTTTTTATGTAATACTACAACTAAAACAGTATTCGCTTAGTCCAATAACAATTACAATCTTTCCACTTAATACAGCAAAATCTTGCAACTCGTATTTAGATTTTCAGGCAAAACTCTCCATATAATAGTGCCGCCCTGTGCCAACCAGAGTAATCAATGGATGCCAGAAGACTTGTGCATAAAATCCCCATTTAATGCCTACTCATCCAATATCCCCAGACTAGTTTCTGGCTTATGGCCTTCGTCAGTGAGGAGCCTTGGATCTGAGAACACTGCACTTAGATCTTAGGATCTAATGCAACCCACCATTAGCCACCTTTTATCTCTACTAGAATGACATTGGAAACAATAATATTTTCAATCTAAGATCAATAGCTTATATAGTCATATGGGTCTGAACGCAGTTCAGTACCCATACATTTTGGTGTCTTTGACTCTTTAACAACCATAGCCACCGCTATCCTATTAGGCAGGATTGGTGTTAAACCACTAAACATCACATGATTACCATCTCTTATGCAAGCACATAACTGTTATTAAACAGGCAAAACTCTCCATACAGTAGTGCCACTCTGTGCCAACTAGAGTAATCAATGGATGCCTGAAGGCTTGTGCATAAAATCCCCATCTAGTGCCTACTCATCCAATATCCCCAGACTAGTTTCTGGCTTGTGGCCTTCGTCAGTGAGGAGCCTTGGATCTGAGAGCACTGTGCCTAGATCTTAGGATCTAATGCAACCCTCCAGCAACCATCTTTTATATCTACTTAACTACAAAACTATGAGAATGAAATTGAAAACACAATAATATTTTCAATCTAAGCTCAATAGCTTATATTTAGATTTCCATTAGAAATAAGCTATGTCATTTTGGATTTTTCTAAAAAATTTTAAATTCAATTTATTGTGTTAACATGTGTATTATAACTAGTATAAAAATATATAGAACACCGCCTTCATATTCTGTTATTATATAAATTCATATTTTATAATCTTAAGATTTCTCTATCAGTTTATTGTCTTGACTACCGGGATTCTATTGTTTTAAAATATAATATTATTTACATATTTGCTAATGAGATGTGATTCAAAATGGCTTTTCTGTAAATGAAGTAAGAAGTTTTTGTGTATAGAGTTTATGCCCCAAAACATTGTTAGTCAAGTTAAACATTTCTCCTTTCAAATTTCTTATATATCACAATAAACTCATCTTCTTACTACCAACTTATTTTTCTTATACTGATTCATTTCTTTTTGCCCATCTATCTTACTTTAATAAAAACCTGTTTCGATAGTTTTGTTATCCTGGCCTCATATGCTCCAATTTCATTACAAAGACTTAAGCAAAAAATCATAAAACTTTTATTTTTTACTCATTTATTTTTAAATTTCTCCCACTCTCCTTACAATTTATCCTGATTTTTGTTCAATATCCTGCATTTCAAAAATAGGTATTCGATAATCTCTCTCCCATCTCCAGGTAAACTACATCCACAATCCAAGTCCTTATTCCATTTTTGATTTGTTTCCATGATATCTAAAGCTCTTGCCCTTAAACTAAGTACAATAAATCTTCTTTGACATTATCATACATCCTTCCATATTTTATGTAAATTTTATTCTTACATAACTCCGAATCACTTTTTTTAAAATTCATATTTGTTTTTCATAACTCTAAACCTTTTTCTCTAACCAACTTCTTTATCTTCTTTTTCTATCCTTTGTGATTCTGTACCCATAATAATATTCTATATACATTTATCCCATTTCTTATATAAATACGTTGAAATAAATTGTCTATGAAATTTGCAATTGCCCAACATATTGAATTCTTCCAAATATTTTTACTTTTACTTTTGATTCCCTCATTAGAAATGAAATCTCCCCATTTCATCTTGAATAGTCTTATCTGATGTCCACAATTAATATCAGCTACTGCATATCTATCTACTTCTTTTAGTATCCTGTTAAAAATTTTCTAATTTCTCTGGCCAGTATAGAGCACATCATTTTTAAATGTTAAAGCTGACCCTACTCTTTTGCAAATAATTCTACATTAACCACATATTTTTTAAACAAGAAACATACCATATAGTGTCATTATAGAATACAACCAACAGTTATAGTTTCAACTGCACTACTTGTATTTAAAAATACAACTTTGAACTGGGTTTACATATTCTTTAATTTATTCATATAATATTAGTATAGTCATGACCTCTATATTACCACTATAGAATTAACTATGCAAACATTGAATAAGTTGATGGTCGCTCAATGTGGCAGTGTAGTTCCATTTTTTTTTTATTATTATTGATTTTTAACTAGTTGGCATCAATTGTGGCAAAGAGCTTCACTTCACTCTGCAGTTCCATTTTTTACCATTACTACTCTATTCAAGATAATTCTATATTTAAACAGCAGGTTGCATAATTAACAAGAAAAGACTATAAATTTATAAAACTTTAACTTCCTGAGTATACTTTCAAATTTTACAATCAGATTTATAGCTCTAGAAATGATGGCAGGGTATTATAAAGTTGTTTATATAATTGATATAATATTTAAACATATTAGCAATTATGTAAATGTATAATTTACATAATCCATTTCTTTGGTAAGGGTATGCATGATTCTTTTTTATTGATTGTGTGAAAGTTATTAGCGGTAAATCATGCTTCCTTAATTTTGAGCTTTCTGTCATTTTGTTCTGAACATATTATAATGACTTGAAAATTTCAAACATTCTATCATAATATTTGTTTATCTATTGTAATAATGAATTCTGATTCAAATACGTTTTTGAAAAAAGAAGTATAGGAATATTTGTAGAGTTATTAAATTGATTCACACACACTGCTTCCTTGTTTATTTATTTACTAAATGCTCATATATGAGGGTAAAGATAATTATACTTTATCCTTCAGTTGAAAATAAATACCCATTTATTAATCAATATTGGATAGTTTATTGAGTTTAAGATTTGTTCCGTTCTTATTACATTACTTATTGTATTAACTTATGGTAATGCATTTTTCACTGCCTTGCATGATTTAGTATGGTGATAAGTGTCAGATTCTAGAATATTAGGTCCTCAGATTTATTACAGGTATGGCATTTTTGGGCTGCTATTCACTTTTTATGAACTGCTAAGCAATAAAGTTATTTTATGTTCAGAGGTAGATTGTCATATCTTTGGATCGATTCCAATTCAGGCATTTCTGGTCTCAACCTCTTTAAAAAATTTTGAGTGGTAAAGCAATTCAATTATTTATTTTTATTTTACTTTAAACAATGCTTTATTTAATATATGACAGTTTCGACTAATTATCAATCTTCATCAGATATTTGAAAGTTTGTAATTTGGCAGGGGTAGGGGTATGATATTTCAAATATCTGAAGAAGACTACTAGACAATTGAAACTGTCATATATTACTTAAAGCATTTTGAAAAGTGCATTATAATGAAGTAATTTTTTTTTTTATCTAAATAAATTTTTGATAGTCTGCTTCATGAAAAAAAAATTTGTTTGAGATCACTTGAGAATTTTTAGCTGTTTGAAATTTTTTTTCAATTTCATCAGGATTTAAAGGACTTCAAAGTATAATTGTTAGCTCATCTATTTGCCATGCCCACAACCCTGGACATTAAATTCTGAGTGAGACTTAGGAATTTTTTTTAGAGTGCTATTTTTTAACCAATCTTGCTCGTTATTTAATTACTGCTTGAAAAATGGATATTTGCTTATAATAACCAGATTGAGCGTAAAACAAGAAATTAATCATATGGTAACTATTGACGAAGACAATATGTCAGGCTAGAAAAATGATAATTAAAGTGATTTTTTGAAAAATCTGGAAAGGCTTTTGTTTTTAAATGGGCTAATTTAAAGCTGTTTATCTTTATCAGGACTTGGATTAATCTCTAAATGGTTATTATGAATTTATATGAATAATTTGAAGTTTCATAACTATAGTAGTTATGTTGGTTATTGTATTTTAATCCTCATCTAAGTTACCATATAATGTTTTAGATTTTATGGCTATACTTATTATGTACATTGTCTGCAATTTGAGATATCAAATCTTTAAACAGTTATTATATTTATGGTCTCTGTAAAAGAAATATATTTATTTCTGAAAATGCAATTTTTTTTTTCTTGACATTCACTTTGAAGGATTTTCTATGGGTTTTTTTTTCCAAAAAATGAAGAAATATGTATTCCATCATCTTTGATAACATTAATTTCTTAGCTTTCAAAAAAAAAGTATTGTAATAACTTTTTGACAGTCATGCTAATCTGTTAATTTTCAAGTATTATTTAAAATATTCCTTATCATTACTCATCTTGAATCAAAATATCCAGTATTGGAATAAAATTTTACATAAGGATCTTTCTGATTAAATCGAGAAGTTCAAGCATCTGAAGTGACAGAGGTGGACCACAATCCATGGTTCTTAAGTTTCAGCGGAATCTGCCATTGCAACAAAGCATATTGGGAATTCAAGAAAGATTATAGTAATTGAATGGTTTATTATTCAAGAGTTCATAAGAAATTTTAATTATCAAAAAGTGGCACAGCCGAGCTGCGATCCATAGACCATAGAACTTGAGAATCTGCAGCAAAGCTTGCTGGAAACTCAGAAAGATTATAGTCATTGACGGGATTCATAAGAAGTTTAAGCATCAGAAGTGACAGAACTCATCCACAATCCATGGTCCTTGAGGTCCAGGATCTGCTGCTCTACCATTAGTCAAAACTATGCATGACATCAACAATAATTCATACTGTATTCTAATCCCATCTAAGTATGTTGCTGATCAATTATACAAGATGGATGTGGTAACCAGTACTCTTATTAATGAAGATTATTAACCAGGAATTAATCTGAGACTTTGATTGCTACTATAATCTGCTATCTGATTATTCGTGCCTAAGGTAGATAGTTTGATTGTAGGACACAATGTAATTAGCTATTATGCAAATGTTAAACATATTGGTAATAGAATTTCATGAATTATTTTTTGTTGCTTAACAACAAAAAACCATAAATCTGCATTTGCTATACTTGATTAATTTTTTTATTTTCTCGAGACATCCGATAATGGCTCTTTGACTAAGTGATTAGTAATAATTTAATTTCCATAATATAATGCCTTTATATATTCCATCCCATCCTCTTTTAATTAAAACTTTTTTGTGTCTAGTCTATATTGATGCTATGATTTATAGAGGACATATAAACATTTTTGTTGTTTGGAAGCATTATTCTGAAATTAAAAAAATATTCTTAGGTTTCTTTTTAAAAAGTCTATCTGCAAAGCAGTTGCTAACTTGAAAAAAATTATTTTTAGGGGTCTGCCTGTAAATTGTGAATAGCATTCATTTTGAATTCTACTAAAATTATTACGGTAATTAAGCAGACAACAATAATAATAATAGATCACATGTAAAATTCTATAATTCAACAAAAGTTAATTTTCAGTAACGATCAAAGTTGTGTTACTTGTAATCTCCCTGGTGTCAGTTTTATAAAGTACTTAATGGCAATAAGTTTATTTATAAAATACTTAAAAGCGGATTATCCCTCTACCCTCTTTTCTTTTTTCTCTCTCTAGTAAATAAAATAGTAACTTCTCTGAAAGTAGACTTCTGGTTAGTAATTTTTATAGTTATTGGATTATGGTCTCATTTCTCTTTAGAGATTTATATAAATGAAAGAAAATAAAAAATATAATAAGAAGAAATTTATTAAATTACTTTAAACCCTGTGAATTTTTTTCTTTTTTAATTTGAACTGCTGTATTTTAATGCACTATTTTTAAGCATGGAATCCAATTTACTTTTGTTTACTTTTTCACATCATTCTTTGAGTCCTGTGGGGTTAAGCCCAATGGTGAGAGAATTAACTCGCTATAGCTAAAGGTTTCTGAATCATGTTTCAATTAAGAAAAATAAACCAATAACAAGAATGAAATTCTACGTTATCACTTGAATAATAATACTGAATTCCATGAGTCATTTTGGTGCTCAAGAATCATTTAGCTTCTTTATTTGCAAAGTTTTTTTATACATTTAGCTGTCGATACAGAAATGAAGTTTCAAGTATTTGATACTCTAGCTCACCTGATGAGCGAAGATTGTTCAAAATAGTAAAAAAGGTCAGGCTGAGTTTATCTCTTGTGGATGGTTGTGTTATGGAGGAGTTGAAATGGGAGTTACTCTAATAAAAGCTAAAAACCATGCTTAAGATATGATGTCCACATTTATATCTGATGCCACTAAGAATAATCCGACTTAAAAAATTTTGGCTGTTTAAAAATTTTACGTATTTTAAATTGTCTTCCTTTCTATTATGAATGAATCTTGTATTTATAAACTGAATACTTTCAGGTGCCTATCTGGCCGGTTTTTTTTTTTTTTAATGAGCTATTTTATCTTCAATGGAGAACATTGGGTTCATCTCTCATTCCCATTCCACTTCTAATGAATTCTCTTAAGTCATATTATCATGTACTTTCTACCTATTAAGATTATAAATTTTAGGACAATATGCCTATTTATATTCATTTATTTATTTAAATAGGTGAAATAATACTCAAGGCTAAATGGGTTTATAAGTAAGCATTAGAAACCATTCAACACTTAGACAATACCAATATAGATAATGATCAACAATCCCAAACTGTTGTCATGGCAACCTCCTTTTCCTTTATTGTGAAAGGAGATTGCCATGACAACAGTTTGAGATTGTTGATCATTATATTGGGATTGTCTAAGTGTTGATTGGTTTCTAATGGTCATTTATTTATATATTATGACTCCATCATTTACTCTAAAACATACTTTAGGATTATTATAGTTTTTCTAAGATTTTTTTTTTGTATGTGTGTTATTGTACTTATTTAAGTAAAATTTGTTATAAATTTTATTTAAACATATACAGTTTCATTTCTAAATATATAAAAAAAATTAAAATTAAAAAAATAATATATAATAACGCAGCAAAGGTACAACCACTTTTTCTTTTAAAATATATATGTTCTACAATAATATCAACAAATAAAAAATCCTTCTCCTTTTTTCTTTTCAAAAACTTTATTTTTTATCTCAATACTGAACATATATATACATTAATATACAAAACTCCAACGTTTCAACTGTTTTATCTCATACAGTCATTTTCAAGGATCTGCAACAATATTAAATACATATCAACAAATAAACTTCAATTACATAAAAACTTTCTCTTACATTAACATAATAACAAACACATTAAACATATAGAAATATATTTTACTTACAGCTTTCTCCCACTGCTATATTTTATTACTCTTTTTTTTTTATTTACATTGTTTAATTACAAATATATCTTAAAATCATCCAAGAAACTTTCTATACAAATTTAAATACCAACTCTAATTTCCAAAAACCTCCCCCTTTCTTTAAATTTTATCTAAAACCCATCTTAAAACTACATTCCTAAACTATATATTTAAATGAATATAAAACAAATTTAAACATCCCCCCCCCTCTCTCTCTCTCTTTTATACAAAAAAACTTCTAACAATTTACCTAAACCCATTAAGCATTTATTTTAATTATACAGTAATTTATATTCCTTATCTACTCCATTAATTCTATTTAGAGTAGGATTATATTTTTTTATATAAAAAAATTTTTTAACCATCCTTTCCCTGTAATTTTTAACCCTTTCTAACATTTTAATACTAAATTCTTTATGACCTAAACCTTTACAATGAATGTAAATATTTGAATTTTTGTCATACAAATGTTGTCTAAGTCTAGTTTTTAATTTATTCTTAGTTGTACCAATATATTAAAAAAATAAGTATGCAAATTTTTTTATGATCTGGGATGTTTTAGTCTTGTTATAATTTTATACGATTACTAATTTCTAAAAATAAGTGGTAATAGTAATTGTATTTATATATAAACAAGCTGATGTATCCACTTTCACATAGATAGTTCAATCATGTTGCACTAAAATTGTATTATAATTCAAATTTGTTTATATATTTTCTTTTTAAAATATAGCTATATATAAATCGCAATGAAATTGTATTAGCTTTTGGATTAAGTTTATTTTATAAATGCCAAAACATATTCAGAATTGTTTAAAAAAACAGGGTTAATATAAAGTATAGTGATTATAAATTTGCAAATGTTTTATAACATCTAATGGTCAGTGAATTTTACTAGTGCAGTATCAGATTGTAATTCTATTTAGAATTAATATTATTTGCAGTGCTAATAAGAAGGGTTTATGAATTATAATAACATGTAACAACAATATTGATTTTAATAATCTCCATACTTTCTCTTTTTTTTTTATTCTTCATATAAATAAAGATACAATAAAAGACGAATGACGCCCAAGTTGCAATTCGTGCTGAACCAGCACTCATCAGTTAACCCAGGTCACCAGCTCTCATATATATCTTTATTACATGAAGAGTATTTATCTACGGTGAATTGTCACATCTTTATTTACAACCTCCAAACTTGCTCCACTTGCAACCTCGACTTCGTACATTTTTGAGAAACCTAACTACTTTTATCATTAATCATTTATTAAACTAGAGTTTTGCCAATAAAGAAAATGAATACATACAAAAAAAAAATCTTTTATTCAGATTTATTTTTAATAAATTTAAAAAGATTTTAATTCCAATCAGTGCATGAAACATTTGACAAATCGCTCTGCAGTACGCATGCATTTCATTTCAGGAATAACTTTCTTCATCAGTTCTCTTAGAGCACTGCTAATAATCTTTACAAAAACAACAATTGCCCATTTTTTATGCAATTCTGTTAAAGTGCAAATATTTAGCATTATAATCACTTTTTTTAAAATTAGCCATAATTAAAAATGTATTTGCACGATGCTTCTCTTCTAATTTATTAACATATAATTTGGGGTGTATTTAACTATTTTCTATTATTAAAGTTATTTTGGATAAACTAGTTTCAATTCAAATGTATACTCTCTAGAATTGTATTTATACTTGGTCATTAAGTTTTGCACAGGATGTTCATCCATACAATGTGATGTAGCTTTTATTGTTGCACATGAAAAATCAAGGCCAATGATTGTTAAACTGGGGGAGGGGATAAATGAAGATAACGCTAAGTCGTGCTACATTTATGTACATGCTTTGTTGGAAGTGGCTGTATTAAAGTCCTAAAAATGTTCTTGCTGGTAAAGAAAAAAGTTAATGAAACTAAAATCTTCCTTGAAAATTGTGCTATGTGAGGGGAAAAAACATCAAAATTGAACAGTGTAAGATAATAGACTGATTTTGTTTCAAATATATATGTACCGTTTGTTTAAAGTCTGTGTAAATTAAGAATAATCAGTGTTTGTCGCTCATATCATTTTAAAATCTTCACGTAAAAAATTTTTTTTTTTTACTTTTATTAAAAATCACTAAATATATATATATATTTAATTTATCTTGTCAAGCATTGATGGCCTAGCAGTTAGCATAGCTTCCTTTCAGCTAGCTCGGGTTTGCTTCCCAGTCAACGCATTTGACATATGGAGGAAAAAAAAAATTAATTTATTTTAGAAATAATAGATGGTAAAATTCAATTGAAGTTTAAAAATAATTGATGTTAATTGTGCACTTAGAAAATTATGACTAATTCTAATAACTAAAAATTATATTTGAAGTCTTTTTTACAAACACTATTGTTCAGAATATCACATGAGTTATATTTATTTTATGTAAAAAAAAAATGATATAAGAAGAAAATTTCCATTCAAATTGGAAATTAATCATTATCCCAAAAAATTGAAAATTAACAAATAAATTTGAACTCTTCAGAAGTGATGGTAAAACTATTAAAGTTTAATAGTAATCAGTATTGGTTGTTTAAAATGGAAAATATGATTTGTATATTTTAATAAATGTAGTCCATAGGTACTGTGGGCAATTTTTCGATCCTAAGACTGGACTGCCTTTGCTGATAAAGCCAGAAAATTTTAATAGCCTAAAATCTTGAAGATTCATACAGTATGTGGAGAAAACATAAAAATTGATCTTTAGTTTCTGTATTAGTAAGGGAACATACGTCCTTACATTATTATATATATATAGTAGATTTGTATTACTATGCATATTTCAAGTTGATGTATATTAAATAGGAAAGTGGTGCATTTGTTTTCGGTGTAATGAGTTTTGCTGACAAGTTGATGAATGGAGCAGTAGTGATGGTTATACAGCACTTACTCCAAAGTTATAGTCATTCCCAAACTGAAACGTAAGTATTTATTGAAATAATAATAGTTTTTTTTCTTGTTAGTTTGATATAACTCTAAAAACTATAAATACTAATTTTTTTCTAATCTTTGTTAAAAATGATCTTTTAATTTTATTAATTACTGTGCATGTATATATATGTATGAAAGCTTCATATAGTTTTGTAGTAACTTTCTGTGCCATTTCCGCAACCTGGGTTCAAATTCTCCAAATACAATTTAGAATATCTTTCTGAGTTCCAGCCAGCCTTGGAGTTATTTTTTCTCCGGTTGCTATCTCATAGCCAGTCCAGCTTACCATCCATTATTGATCAATAAATGAGTATCTAGCACATATTAATAGTAGGTAAAGCAAGGATGGAGAATCGCCCAATTCTCTCATCACTTAGAAAATGTGAACACTGCCTTCTATGTCATTATTCTACCATTTGCCTCTTAGTGGGCTGCTTGATGGCATCTTTTACTGTTGGTTTTAGGGAAAATTAAAATTTATGAATACTGACAAAATGACATTAAATTTAACTTTATTATATTCCTTGTCATTGCAATTCAAAAAATAATATCTTGCACTTTTATCTCCCTTATTTAAACATTTAAGAATAAAGAGGACAAGAGCTTTTTAAATGGCTGCGGTAAAATAGTAAATGTAAATACCTAAATGTATGTGTAAATATGATTATTAATAATTGTATAAGAAATGATAGTGGATGAACAGATTAGTGATAATGATTATGCAACACTTATTCCAATGTCTTAATCAAAACGGGAAGTTAAAAGTAATTTATTATGACCCATCGGAAAGGTCACTGCTGCTTTTTAAAACATAGAAGTTCAGTTTCAGAAATTCAACTATTACAATAAGATTGGCTCCTTAAGGTTTATGATAATGGTATTTTAATAGTATTTATATATTGGACTATTGCTATCTTCTAATATAACTGTTAGTAATGGCACCCAAGTTAGTATATACACAATATTTCGAGAAATATTATTCCCTCTCTGTCACTGATCAGGCCAGCAATACCTGAAGAAGAGAGGAGAATAATACCTCTCGTCTGTTGAATGTAATTGGAAAATTTTAATAAAAGTTACATTTTTTTAAAGATATTCCGTACGTAATATTAGATAATGGAAATAGTCCAGTATATAAATAGCTGTAGAGAATGTCTTGTTAATAAAGCAATACTAAGTGGTAAGAAATGGTTAGATGTTGTGTATTTTCATGTTGACATAGATATTAGATTTTTAAAAAATTTCATCTATGTAGCGAACTCAAAGGTACAGTTAATTTTGTAAAATTAGTATCTTGGTACCGGTATAGTTTTATAAAAAGTCAAAATAATAGTGGACTGTTCTGTATATATATATATATATATTTAATGTAGAAAATTAGATTAGCATAAAGCTGAAAATCTGGATTTGATATTGAGCAAGGTCAGTATATGTAAATGAGGCCTACTACATATTCTGATCTGCATAATTATAACCGGATATGTACTAGCAGTGCATGGCAGAGCAACCTTGTAAGAAGAAAATGCAATTATGTGTGCTAATCATTGTAAAGAAATAAAATGGTTTAAAGACTGTTATTAGTCACATGATTAAAATGTCTATTGTGCCGGTTCGACGACC
>JAQFVV010002588.1:0-22777 GCA_028023455.1 Epiperipatus broadwayi | reverse complement strand
TAAGACCTTCATTCTTGATGACTTAGGCATACACACACATGAGCATCTTCTCCTTTTTCTTCTTCTTCTTCTTCTTTTTATTATTACTATTATTATTATTATCATTATTATTATTATTATTATTATTATTATTATTATTATTATTATTATTATTATTATTATTATTATTATTATTATTATTATTATTATTATTATTATTATTATTATTATTATTATTATTATTATTATTATTATTATTATTATTATTATTTGGTGAGAGTGATCATTATCTGCTAAAATGAGAGTATGTCTATGCAAATTAAATTCACTGGGAAAATGTTCATTGGTCTGCAATGAATTTCAAAGTGATTAATCATAGATGCACACTATAAATCAGGACCTGGAGAATGAGAACTTTTACAATCATAAAATTTAAATGATGAGGTTATCATTGCTGGTATACTGTAACATTAAAATAGTTCATTGAGTTGAGAATATTTTCATTCCACTTCTGTGTGTGTGAGTGTTTAAGAGATAGAATTATAGAGGATTATGTTAATGTTAAAGATGGCTTGAAAAAAACAAATATAAAATAAATTAATTGTAACTTTGGATAGTGGTCTTGTGGAAAATAAGGAGATAATTAATGTGTTGGAAGAGAGGGTTATGGAGACTTATTTTATTTGGGTAGTAGAACTTTTGATATTTCTTGTGAGTCAGATTCTCAATGTTCTCTGCATGGATTACCAAACCATCCACACCAATCTAACATAAGGCATAGAGAACTGGAGCCATTGTAGCTGTCACAAAGGATCATCATCATTGTTAAATTTGTATAGCTTATTTGTGAAGCTGTGATGGAGAGTTGTTTTCAGTTTTCAATAATTTGTCATTTGGTTCATTTATTTAATAATTACTGAATTCAAAATAAGAACTATACACCCTATTTATAACTTAAATTATATATATATATATATATATATATATATATATATATATATATATATATATATATATATATATATATATATATATATATATATATATATATATATATATATATATATATTGGAAAGTTTGTTAGCTTGCTTCCCTCATGGTCACACAAAATTTTGATTGATGCTGATCTTGAGTTCAGTCCCCAGCTGATGGAAGAGTTACAATTTGGCACCCTAGTGAATGAATTAATACACCTAAACATCTCTTTCTCTATATAACTCCCTCTCGATTTTGATCTTTATCTAGCTAAGTGGAAGGTGATATAAGTAAACATTACATTAGCTTTCAAATATAGAAAATAAAACTATTATTTAACAATAAATTATTTTAACAGTACTATTTTTAAAAAATATATATATATATATATATATATATATATATATATATATATATATATATATATATATATATATATATATATATATATATATATATATATATATATATATATATACACACTACTATACCTGTAGTTGTTATTTTCTTCTTAGTGGTATTTACTATAAAGAATTAATCATTGTTTTATTTTTCCACATTTTAAAATTGTTGAATTAACATAAATATAAGCATAAATTGAAATATTTTTATCATTTAAAATAAGAGAATTAATGTATATCTGAATGCTTACTTATAAAAAAAGAACTATAAATTAAAAAATAATGTTAATAAAATATTTTGATAATTCATTGAGTGATGAATGACTGACTGTCTATTAATCTTTCTCATAACTAATAATAAATATAATTACTTAATGTTATTGACTTAGATAAAATAAATATAATAGGTTGATGATAAGAGACTTCATAATAGAAATCTATAAAAATATTGAAATATTAAAAATTTCATTGCAACAATATTAATTAATTTAATTACCAATATTTTCTAAAATCTGTACATAAAACCGAATATGCATAGTTTTGTTTTCAAGGTCATTCTCTTCTTAAATTACTTACAGATATATAAAATCCACTTCAACATAGATATCAACAACATATATTCCATTTTTATATAGTTTTTATACATTCCGTCAATGACAATTGTAACCTTCCTCTGATATAAAAATAATAAAAAAACATCAATATATAATTAATAAATAAGTCCTATTAAAATGCAGTTATCTGAGATTTGCTATCAGATATCATTACAATAGCAGATCATGTATCTGTATTTTTTGATGTCTGTATCCTTTCCCTAAAATTCAAACATCAAATTTTAATCAAAACTGTATTATATATAAATCGATATGTAAATGTGGCTTAATATATATTGGTGAATCTAAATGCACATTGGAGAATAAAAAATGTTTTTTAATAAAAGAATTCAAAAAGAGAAACAATCAGGAAATGATGTAAATAAACTTTCATCATGTGTTATATTTGATCATAATAAATATTGTCAATATGGAATTAAATTTGATTATAAAAATATAAAATTATGCAAATTGAACAATGTCAGAATAAAAATAAAATAAAAGAGGCTATATTGATTTCAAAAAAAAAAAAGAAAAAAAAAAGGAAATGGACATGGAAACATCCAAATGAACATACATCAGAATTGGATTATATTTTGACTAACATGAAATACATATTTCAAGATTGTAATGTTCATAATAAATTTAACACAGAAAGTGATCATCGATTAGTAAGGTGTAAATTACATGTTAATGTAAAACTAGAGAAACAAAAATTATTAAGAAAAACAATATTTACAGTTGATATTCCTAATCTTCAAAAACATTCTAATGAATTTAAATTAGAACTTACAAATAGGTTTCAAGTGTTAGGAGATTTTGAACATGATTCAGATTTGAATGAAATTAATATGAAAATAACTGATACACTTTTAAAAACTGCAACAAAGATAGCTGGTAGAAAAAAGCAGCAATTGACTAATAAAATTTCTACTGAGACTAGAGAATTTATGAAGAAAAGAAGGAATATGAAGATATACAAAAATGATGTATTAAAAAGAATTGAATATCTCGAATTTTGTAAAATGGTATGGAAAAGAGTTGAAAATGATATAAGAAAGTATAACTGTGAAATAGCAAGGAAAGCTGGAGAAGAAAATAAAAGTCTCAAGAATGTTAAACAACATTTTGGTATTGGTAGAAAATTTATATCTGCAATAAGAAAAAATGATGGAATTATTACTAAAAAGAGATGACATCATGAAGTTGGTAGAAGATTTTTATCAAGAATTATATAGTAATAAAGAACAAGTACCTCCTATATCTATTACATCTTCCGAATTGCCCAGAATTTTAAATGAAGAAGTGAGACATGCAATTAAATGTATGAAGAAAGGAAAGGCTCCAGGAAATGATGGAATTATAATTGATATATTAAAAGAAGCAGGTGAAGAAATAGAAACAATTTTAGCAAAGTTATATACCAAATGTCTAAATGATAAAGATGTACCAAAAGATTGGAAGAATGCAGTAATAATATAAATATATTTAAAAAAGTGATATAGAAGATATTAGAAATTACAGACCTATCAGCCTTTTATCAGATTTATATAAAATTTTTACCAAGATAATTACAACTCGTCTACAGAGAACTTTGGATTTCCACCAACCAAGAGAACAAGCTGGATTTAAAAGTGGTTTTACTACAATAGATCATATCCAGGTATTGAGAGAAGTCATAGAAAGGACAAATGAATATGAGTTGTCATTATGTTTTGGATTTGTAGATTATGAAAAGGCATTCGATTCTATACACATTTCTTCAGTGATTAAAGCATTGGATCATCAAGGTATAGATCCAGGATATTGTCATATTTTAAAGAATATTTATAAAAATGCAACAGCAACAATTAGATTACATAATGATACTGGAAAAATCAACATTGAGAAAGGTGTAAGACAAGGTGACTCCATATCTCCAAAACTTTTTACAGCAGTGCTGCAAGAAGTATTTTGTGGATTAAAATGGGAAACTAAAGGAATGAAAGTAAATGGAGAGTATTTAAGTCATTTAGATTTTGCAGATGATGTAGTTGTTTTTGCAAATAATGCTTCAGAGCTGCAGGAAATGTTGCAGGAGTTAGCAGATGAAAGTAGAAAAGTAGGACTAAAGATAAATGTTAAAAAGACTAAAGTAATGTTTAATCGATTTGCTCAAAATATGAAAATAAAGATTGATTATGAAGAATTAGAAAAAGTTAACAGTTACAAATACCTTGGTCAGATTATTAATACAGATGGAAACATAATGGAGGAAATTAATCATAGAATTAAACTTGGTTGGAGTGCTTTTGGTAGAAATAACTTGATACTAAAAGGAAATATGCCTATGTGTTTGAAAAGAATGGTTTTTAACAAATGTGTTTTACCAGTTTTTACTTATGGATCTGAGACTTGGACACTTAATAGAAGAGCAATACAGAGACTTCAGACCACTCAAAGGAGTATGGAGAGATGTATGTTGGGAGTAACAAGAAGAGATCGAAAACGCAATGTATGGGTAAGACAACAAACAGGTGTTACTGACCTTATTGAAAAAATTAAAAGATTGAAATGGAGTTGGGCTGGACATATTGCTAGAAGAAATGATAATAGATGGACAATTGAAATTTTAAACTGGATTCCAAGAGATTGTAAAAGACCCAGAAAGAGACCACATGTGAGATGGATGGATGAAATAAGAAAATGTGCAGGTGTGTTGTGGAAAAGAGAAGCTGAAGATCGGAGAAGATGGATGAAACTTGGAGAGACCTTCATCCTGCAGTGGATTGATAATGGTTGATGATGATGATGATGTTGATTTCAAGAAATTGTCAAATGTTAATGAATCAGCATTCATCAATGCTGAAGTCACAATTGTGCATGAGTAAAATCCAATGCATTGAGACAAATGTACTTGTGTGGAATGTGTTTGAGATTGAGTTCCCCTTATGGAAAGAAACTAAATTAA
Source organism: Epiperipatus broadwayi (assembly GCA_028023455.1). NCBI lineage: Eukaryota > Metazoa > Onychophora > Udeonychophora > Euonychophora > Peripatidae > Epiperipatus > Epiperipatus broadwayi. The sequence goes on along the minus strand of JAQFVV010002588.1, from coordinate 17,879 downwards.
AGTATATCTACTTGTTCCCTCTAATAACAATATTACCTCATTATTAAATAAATAATTATTAGACTGATTACAATTTTAACAGTATTTTATGAACCAACCAAAATAACTTTCATATGTCCTTATGTGCCCAGATACTATGATCATTTACAATGAATAAGGACTTCCTCTATGATAAATGAGTGTGGTCCAGCTATCACTAATAATTACTTCCCCATTCTCACAATTAAAGTATAATTAATTCAATTAATTTTCAGGGTTCTAAACTAAAACTACTTAAATTATTTATTTAATAAAAGATGAAATTAATAATTGGAATTAATATGTCAGGTATGATTAAGATATCAACAAGATTTTATTGTATATTATCATTCCTTACTAAATATGTTTTTTAACTAGTGATAGAAATAATAAGTGATGTAAATGGATTTAACAAAATAAATTAATTTAAGAAAGTGGAAATATGCCATCTTTTATTTTATATTGTATAAGAAATGATGATTTCACTAACAATGGACAACTGTATAAAAAATATTAAAAAAAATATTTTATTTTATTAACAATTATATAAACAAATCAACAATATACTAAAACCAAAAATGTATTTGTAATATAAATATTTATTTGCAGAATAATTACAAATACCATTTGATGACTTTAATATGTTGGATTATTTCCATCAATTATGAGTGATTATTGAATGTATAAAAAGTTTAAATTTTATTTAAATTTGCATCTATGAACAATTTATTATAAAAACACACAAATAGACAACACATGTTAGTAATTTTACAACAGTTTGAGTAGTATTATCTTCCAATCTTCTTCAGGTTTGGATAGAAGATGAACTCTCATATTTAGATTCTTAAATATATAATTTAATGCAAACACTCTAACCAACATAATTGTTCTGTCAAAGACAACAGAAGTAGAAATTTGATATATTTAGATATGAATGACTTTACGGAATATTTACCATTGCCATATGTACAGCTTTTATGAATTTTATTCTATGCATTTTTCTCTCTTTATCTAATATTTTTGTATATTCCCAATTAAACATAAGTTATTAATACATACATGATTTGCTGCAATAGACATCTCTGTTTTTTTTTCTTTTAACCAATAGTTTTTGTTCTTTTAGTCACTGTTCAACAGGGTAAAAGATCTTACCAATATATTTTCTACCACATTCGCATGGTATTTCATAGCATTTCCAGATCAGACTTTGTAGAAGTAAAAATTGGAAAGCTGTTATAATGTTATTTTCACTGAATATTTTTTTTAATTTGACTGCCATTCCTTGTATCTATGGACAGATTACAGTACCAATAATTGTTTTTGCATTTTCTGTTCGTAAAAATTTTCTCAATAATTTTGAATAATAACCATTATTCATAAGAGTTTGTTTTACATGAAAGTTTTCTTTTTCCAAATCATAGATTTTTGATTTAACCTCCTTTGCTCTGTTTCATAGTGAAAGTACAATTCCATGTTTAGTGCTTCTGGTAAGATTGTATGTCTATGCCAATTACTTGCCAGTGGGTGTAGGTTTCCTATACACTTATTCTTTCTTTGTCATAAAAGAGTCTTTCTACAAGCACATCCAACAATACATGTTTTTGTACTCATTCTGAATCCAGTGACAATTTAATTTAATTTAATATGCATTCACAATGACTATAATTACATCAGCAGCCATACCACAAATAACTCATTAACAGACTGAAGCCACAGTTTTTATGGATATAGAATCAAGTCATTTCATGTAAATGTTGATCACCAAGGGTGATAGACATGATTCCATGACCTTCTTTTGATTTTGTTGGAAAAATTCTGAGTTATATTGAAAATATATTGTAGTTCTGGAGAATGTTATTAATTCCATTATAATTTCAGTAGCTAAGGTTGTCCTAGTTCATAGACTATGATCATTATATAACATTTTCCTTACAATAGACAATGCCTCAACAAATGGTGCATTCATAAATAGACTTTCCACATCGAAGCTTACCAATATGTCATCAGTTATTTATATTTGCATGTTCCTGAATAATTCTACCAAGTGCTTAGAATTCTGACAAAAGATTGTGTCCTTTATGCCAATAGACTAACAACTTCAAAAAGTAATCTTGGAAAATTTTGATGTGGTGAATTTCTAGAAATAACAATATACCTTAATGAAACATTTTCTGCATGCATTTTAGGTAGTATAGGGGTGACAAACCTTGCTTAAATACAAATTGAATTTCATTTTATCCAAATCAGTAAAATACCTGTGATTCTTCTGGAGCAATGCTTCTAGTTTTATGTCTATGTTTGAAATTTCATTTTTATGCTACTTTTTTGTATTCATCTGAGAAGATTTTGTATTTTGTTATCATAGTCGTTTTTATCCATTACAAATGTGGTGTTACTTTTATCGACTGGGAAGATGATTATAAATATATTGTGTTTGAGAGATTTAATCACTTTCCTCTCATCACATGAAATGTTTGATTTCTGCATGTACACTTAATATTTTTAAGTGTACTTTTAACTCTCCAGTGTAACTCTGCTACATCTTTCAGAGACAAATTTTTTGTTGCTTCCCCAGTGCCTGCCATTATATCCAACCATGGAAAAGTAGATAGTGTAATGGGGAGATTTCAACTTTTTTACATGAACTGTTATTTCAGCATCATTAAGATGTATAAATCTAAGATTTTTGACCAACAAAGATGATAGACTACTTTAGTATGACTTTTGATTTGTCCATGAAGATTCACAAGCTTCTTCTTCTGAAGTTTTCTGTTGTTCTAAGTAACATACAATATGATTTGTTCACTGCTTGACACATTCTTGAGAAATCTTTATCTTTAATTTTATTTTGTAAAAACACCTTTCATATTTGTAATGGAATGCAATGTTTGATGCATGAAAAACTGCTAAACCTTTATACCTTCTCTCAAAAAAGCCCCATATGCTCTCCAAATAATCATTTTAGCTCTTTTGAGAAGAATGAGGTTTTAACAGTAAACCCATAGGGATGATCCCTTCTGATTTGCATATGAATTTAACATAACATCAGGTCCATACTGAGTATTTAGTACTTGCCTGAGGTTTGTAATAATGTTATATTCTTAAATATAATATGTTAGACGATTGAATGTTGAATATATAGACAATGTTAAACTTTATTTATTTTTTAAGTCCGAGTTCAAATCCTTTATATTTAAACTTTTAGATAATTTGTTAGTAATAACACACAAATAGACAAGATGGGTTAGTACATAAACAACATTTCAAGTAGTATTATTCTCCATAATTATTCGGGTATTGCTGGCCTGATAGGTACAGTGACAATATGTGCATAGAAGTTGAACTCATACCTTTAGATTCTTGGATATTTAATTTAAGGCAAATGCTCTAACTAAGCTATTCTGTCAAAGGCAAGAGATAGAAGAAACCTTATATATTTATATAAAATGATTGTTTCAAATCCACCTGGGTCCTTCATTTTTTTTTCTTAAAAGCAATATTAATTAAACTTTTCCATACATTGTGTATTACCATAAAGGATTTGCTTCTATAATAATTTATCATTGTGTCCTGAACAGCTTCCCTGAATCTTCCATTTGGTTTTTTCCCTCTTTATCAAATAGTTTTGTATTTTCCCAATTAAACATATGGTCATTAATATGTACATTATCTGTCATGATAGATACATCTGCTTATTCTCTTCTAAGAAGTATATGTGTTATTTCAATCACTGTTCAACAGGACAATGTGAATGACCAATATTATTACCTCCACATTCATATTGTATTTTATAGATAATTTTTTTTGTTTTCCAACATTTAAAATTTATACTTGGTAGAAGTAACAATACCTTCATCTGTTATATTATAAGCTGTTCTTATGTTATATTGACTACATAGTTTTTTTTTTAATTTGTCTATTATTCCTGGTATATATGAATACACTATAACACCAGTAATTGTTTTTTTTTCCTTTTTGTGACTGTTTGTATGGTTTATTGATGAATACTGATAGATATGCTTCTGCAAAAGAGGTTCTTTGTAAATCTGTTTTTCAAAATCACTGGTTTTTCAACTAATCTATTTTGCTTTGTTCCATAGTCATAGTACAATTCCATGTATAGTGCTTCTGGAATGATGTATTTTCCAATTACTTGTTAATTTGTGTTGGTTTCCTGTACACTATTGTTTTATTTTTCCTGACAGATAAATTCCCTAAAAACATCCAAGAATACCATTTTGTTTTAACATTTCATTGTGAATTTAATTAAATGATATATATTATTAATATGCATTCAGAATTACTGTAATTTCACCTCACCATGTGTCCATACAACATATGTTTCATCAACATACTGTAGGAGTATATATATATATATATATATATATATATATATATATATATATATATATATATATATATATATATATATATATATATATATATATATATATATATATATATATATATATATATATATATCAAAATACAGTACAATTTATATAAATTATAATCTATATATATATATATATATATATACAAATCAATATATATATATATATATATATATATATATATATATATATATATATATATATATATATATATATATATATATATATATATATATCAAAATACAGTACAATTTATATAAATTATAATCTTTTAGAAGTACTTTCGACTATACACTTTGTAGCCTTTATCAACTATATAACGTTATATAGTTGATAAAGACTACAAAGTGTATAGTCGAAAGTACTTCTAAAAGATTATAATTTATATAAATTGTACTGTATTTTGATATATATATATATTGATTTGTATATTACATATATTGTGAAACGAATACAGATATCAAACTTTATTTATTACATATATATATATATATATATATATATATATATATATATATATATATATATATATATATATATATATATATATATATATATATATATATATATATATATATATATATGTCAATATGTATACATTTTATTTGTATTCTTATTTTATTTATGAAAATAAATATATAATTTAGTAAGTTAGTATTTTTCATTCTGTAAAATGAAAAAAAAAACTTTGTTGAGAAAAAGATGGTTGACAAGGTAATGAATGACCTGTGGGTTCACATAGTTTATCGAATTAAAGGAAATGAAATTAACTAGTGTTTTAATATCGAATTGTTATTGTAACAATGCAGAATGTGTTATGTTTCAGCAAGCTGATGGAGTAAGATATAAAAAAATTCTATTTTTTTTATTAGAAGATCAAGGATTCTATTTTTTGTCATCTATATCCTCATAAAAAACTTATATTGTGTTTGATTTAAAAGAACAATGTATATTTAAAAATCTATATTTTGAATGACCTAATAAATATTAGAAGAAATTTGTAATATTTTTTTTAAAGAACGTAATTTCTAAATTGTTTGATTAGAATATATTTTAGTGTTTGATAAATAATTGTTCTAATCAGAGTTCTAAAATGTAAACTTCATTTTAAAAAAGAACATGTCTATAAAAACTTCAATAAATTTAATGTACTTTACATTATAAGGAAAATGCAAAATGGGTAGAACACCAACTTATTGTGGTATATATAAAATGCACTTGCCTAGACAAATATATATATGTGTGAATAACATCTTTTGCTGAATGCCTTAAAATTATAAAAAAGTTAGATCTTCAAAATGGAATTATAATTGTTAATAAAGGAACTGTGTATTAAGATGATGAAATATACATACAAAGAAAAAACTAAACATTAACTTGGTATATCCTATTATTTTCTTTAATGTCTAACATCGAAGGAATTAAAATTGTGTCAGATTTTCATTCGCGAATTCCAGGAATATCTGAAACCATTGTATTAACTTTTATAAATACCATTTAAGTTTTTAAAAAATTATAATTGGGAAATATTAAGTTCATTTCTTTTATTATCATATTCATTTAATTAAAGAAATGAATAATAAGAGAGAATTAATAATTTAAAATATTTTTATTTCTATTTATGATTAATAAAGATTTAGATATAGGTTAAGAAATATTAATATGGGAAAGGGGTAAAGTGAACTTGGAGGTAAGAGATTAAATTATTTTTAAATTCACATACTATTATTTCTTATGGCATGGCACTACATTGTTTATACTAATACAAATAGTCTAATAACCATAATGTATGATGTGGATAAATGACTAACATTGATATGAAATATATATTTTTATATTAATAAACATAAATTATATACAACCATTTTAACGAATGAAAATTATATATGTAAATGATTGTATTATTATTATTATAGAATAATGTTAATATAAAAGTCTTAATATTTGGATACTTATATATTTTATATACACTATGTAATCACATAGTGTTATAAGTTACAAAATATATCTACCGTAAGTAAATATAATATTTATATTTTTTTTAATATAAGGAAGTAGATATATAAATATTTTTTATATATTGTAAAATTTAAGTTATTTATTTGTTAAATAAATAATTATTATGTTTTTATATTAAATTAAATGAAGTCTTCAATTTTGTTTTATTTAATTTAAAGTGTCGGTGATAGGAACCCCTGAAGAGAGGAAATTGTTAAACTTCCCTGAGTTCAAAATCTGAGCATAATGGTTAAGTCAATTAAGGTGAAAATTGATTTGATGTGGTTTAGATATAATAAATTATTAATAATAAGTTAATTTTTGGGAACATATATAGTTTTATATCAAAATAAAATCACAACACTTGTGGCATCCTATATGAAGACCTTAAATCTGACTATAGTGAGATGTGACTGCCTTAACTTATTTTATTGAGTGAATGCATACCGTTACAATACCAAGCTGCAATTGAGATATATATGGAGTAGTATTTATGGCCATGGTTTCAAGTTCTTCCATGGAAATGTTAATCAACAAAGGTGATAATAGTGATTCAAGAACATACCTTGCTTTTCTTGGAAAAAATATGAGTTAAGTTGAATGTACATGGTTGTTATGCAAAATGTTTATAATTCCTTTATACTATCACTAAGTAGAATTGTTCTTGTTTGTAGACTATTATTATCATTTAATATTTTTTTTACAATATACATTGCCTCACTACATGGTATGTTAGTAATCAGACTTTCCTCATCAAAGAGTACTGATATATCAGTCTTTCAACTTTATGTTCCTGACTAATTTTAAAAAGTGCTTAAAATATTTTATGAAGGATTGTGTTCTGTATGCCAATGGACTAAGAACTTTGAGGAGAAATCTCAACAAATTTGAACATGGTAAATTTCTAGAACTAACAATAGAACTTAATAGAACTTAATAGATCATTGTCTTTATAGATTCTAGGTACTCCATACAGATGAGGAATCTTACTGAAATAAAAAGTTAATTTCATTTTATCAGAATCACTAAAATCCGTGTGTTGCTTCTGGAGTAATGCTTGTAGTTTTTTTTTTATTTGTGTGTTATTAGTAACAAATCGTTCAAAACTTTTTATACATTCAACATTCACTCATAGATGATGGAAATAATCCATCATATCAGATCTAATAATATACGATTATCACAAATCTTCAGGTAAATTATAATTTAACTTTAAATAATCTCAATTGGACTTTATGTATAGTCAATAAGATGATGCAGATTTAAATTTGAGAAGAGTTGCACACTAAGCATTCAATGTGAACTGTTAATTAATAGTTATAGATATTTCATTTCTAAAGTCTGTCGACTTTCTTAACTCTTTTATCAACTAAAAAATTGTTTAGCTAGTCATGTATCAATGCTATACCAATATATAACATGATAAAGTGTGATAATTATATGTCTTTGTCACATGACTTTCTACTCTGCCTAGCCTATTTTATATGTCAATGTTTTACTATTTAGTTAGCATCTTAATTAACAAATAAAGTTAAATTATTGATACAACAAAAATGTTTGCTGAACAACAGACCTACAATCAAATTGTATACAATATTTACTTGGTACAATGAAGGTATTTTTTCTGGTAATTTAATTATCTACTCAGAACAGTTGGGACCAAATATCATGATGCTAACAAGAAGGACCAATAAAACAAAGTAAGTTAAACATAATGGTTTATGACGTTCATACATTATTTTATCTTAATGCAACCTATCTCTAATACATGATAGAATAGCAGATATTACATTTATAGAAAAATCTTATTAATAATATAATTACTTGTACCTTCTTATATATTAACATTATTTTGAAAACTTTAATAATAATAATAATAATAATAATAATAATAATAATAATAATAATAATAATAATAATAATAATAATAATAATAATAATAATAATAATAATAATAATAATAATAATAATAATAATAATAATAATAATAATAATAACAACAACAACAACCACGGTCCTTCTGTGTCTTTAGTTAGATGAAGTAGATAAACGTTTCCAACAAAAGTAACTAAAAATACTGAATTGCCAAAAAACAGTTGCTTAAAACATCACCTGAAGATAATTAATATTCACACCTATCAGGGAAAACAGACTTTTTACTCACAAAGTAAGTAATTTATTGCTTATAATTTTTAGTTTTTCTAAGCGCTATTCAGACTCTATATATTGTCAATATGGCGTCCACATCAGAATCCAAGATAAAGTTTGGTGCGAATCAGACTTCACAAATATATAGCAACATTAGAGCACAGACAACATATGCAAACATAGCTGAATTAAATTTGCAAAACACAAAACAAATCCCAAGATTTAGAAGGGCCAATCAGGATGATCTGAATGAAGTAAATGATATAAATATGAATCAATATGATGCCGATGTGCCACTACAAAACGTTTGGTAAAAAGAAGAAGTGGAAGAGATAAATCGCAGATTTAATGAAACCATACCGAAAAAATTATTCATGTCATTTAAGATATTTTTTTCATATAAGTCAATAGTCTTAGCAGCAACAGATAGAAATTTCTCTCTCTACAAGTTTCCAAAGGAAATACTATATAAAGAGTTATCTAACAACAAAATGTGGAGCTCAGTTTCAACCATAGGAGAGTATACCAACTCAAGATATCTGGCGGTAGAATTCATTAATGAAACGCAATATACAGATTTTCAAGAAAAAATTAAGACTTTGGAAAATTATGCTCTTGTGATTGTAGATAGAGAGATGCAAAACTATCACACTGGCATTATTAAATATACCTATTTTGTGAATAATATACATGATTTCTCAAAATTAATGAAACCCTTTGGGCAACCGATATACATGAAGCCAATATCTCGCTCAGACACGCCTACACTAGTTTATTCCAACAGGTTTAATTTCAAGATCAAAATGAATGAAGGCATAAGACCTGAAGACATCCCAAGAATAATGATGGATCAAGAAGCAATAATGACTATACAAATTAAAAGGCTTAGGCCACAATGTTTTGTGTGTGAAACAGCAATGACCAGTCAGCAGCTAAACCAGAGCAAATATTAATTAATGAATACACAACAGAACAACTGGAAGATCAAGCAAACCCAGACAAGAAGATAGAAAATCCCAAACACCCAGAGACTGGTCGAGAAATAGATGACATGCAAAAAAATAAAAAAATGGGCAGAAATGACAGATAAAGAATGTACAAAGGAAGGAACAGAAAATCAGCCAAGGCCAGATAAGAAGAGAAAATACACCAAGCATGAAGAGTGTGACCAAGAGATGGGTGACATGCAAAAAAATTATAAACAAATAGATGATATACAAAGAAATAACAAGCAAAGTTTGCTGAAAGTTGCTGATCAGTCAGTACTATCACAGCTGCTTGAGGCAGACAAACTAACCACTGACAAATTAGGCAAAAGAATTGAAGTCAGTCCAAAACAGATAAAACCTCATCAAAAAAAAAAAAACAATCAAAAAAAGGAAATCAAGATAACAGTGAAAGACTGGAATCTGACTCTGGAATAGAAGATACACCTGATGAACACCAAAGATCAAAAATAGATATAGACAGTATGCAAAGAAATAATAAAAAATGTGGAGAAATAAACCAACCGGATGAAGAAGATATAATTGAAGCCACAGAAAATAAAACAAGCACAGACAAGAAATTAAAGCACACCAAACGCATTGAGGGTGACCCAGAACTAGATGACGTAAAAGGAAAAAATAAGGAACTGAATGGCATACAACATAATAAACAATGTAAGCAAAAAACAAATAAAGAAGATACAATGGAAGCAATGGCAGACAAGAACATAAAACACATTGAGGCCAACCATGAACTAGTTGGCTTAAAAGTGGAAAATAAGCCACTGGACAACATACAAGATAATAATACCCAAAGTAAGCTTAAAATGGCACACCGGGAGAGGCCAGCTCAGAATTATGAACAAGAGAGATTAAACAACGAAAAAGAGGATAAGAGAATTGCAGCAAAGGTAAGCCATATGAAATGTGACCAACAAAATCAGTCAAAGAGTGCAAATAAAGATTACATGCAAATTATGGCACTTGAGACTGAGACTGAAGATGGGATTCATGTAGATAGAAGGTGCAAAATTTCAACCAAAGTCATACCATGGCCAACAATTATTAATAAAACCCCTGCTGAAATGATGGAAGCTATTACTCCAGATCTGCCTACCCAAATAGAAATTCACACTGAAGATAGGTGCAAACCAAGGCATCCACCAAAATAAGATAGAAGATATAAAAAAGTGAGAATTGAACAAGAGAATCCTCACAGTGAGCAGGAAATATATAATTGGCTGTAGCAGTGGATGAAGTGGAAATCAAGGAAAAAAAGTAGGAAGACAAGAATTCCTAAACTAAAAGGAAAAAAAATATTAATGAAACTTAAAATTGCTGTTTTAAATTTCAGAGGACTTAATGCAATCAATAAAAATTTCAAAGTCAGAAATTGGATAAATCAAATCCGAGCCCATATAACAGGATTATTAGAAACAAAGAAATATGCAGGCTCGGCAATAAATCCAGATACCTACCTGAGGGGCCAGGGCTTCTCTGCATGTTCTAGAGTTTCATCCTCCCCATCTGCAGGAACTGAAATAGTAATTGCTCAAGATTGTCCTTTTGAAAATTTCAAAATACTTTACATTGATTCAAACCTTCTAATAATAACACTGACTCAAAAATAATTACAATGAATATAGTGCTTGTATATATGCCAGTAGAAAAGCAAAAGATAGAATCTATAATTTATAATATAAATTCAATTCTTGCCATGAATGCAAGCCCCACTGTTCTGGTTGGGGACTGCAACTCATCTTATGAAGAACTTATACAGAAATCACTCCTATTGGACAATAATGTGATTAATTAACATTCCTAAAGTGGATACAATCATGTAAAATTACCCGTATAGATATGTACTTTTAAAAAAATGAATATTGTAGCACTTGAAATTGAACTGAATAAAATAAGATTCAACATGTATCTTGCTATGGCATTGTAATACTATGTAACTAAAAAGATCAATAAAGTTTACTATTGTTGAAACTTAATAATAATAATAATAATAATAATAATAATAATAATAATAATAATAATAATAATAATAATAATAATAATAATAATAATAATAATAATAATAATAATAATAATAATAATGATGATGATGATGATGATGATGATGATGATGATGATGTTGTTGATGATGATGCCTATAAATAACATAACTTAATAAATTCAGAATGAAATCAGTAGACAATTATATTAAACAAGATAATCACCACGTTCCATTCATGACAGATTAACACTATATTTGGGAAGATCACACTTTTGAAATACCATCCAAAAATCATTAAACTTTTGTTGGCAAAAATTTTAACAATACAGACTTAACATTAAATCGACAAGATAAAATAATTCATTCGGAAGTGACAACATGAAGCAAAGAATAATAACATAATTCAGCAAACACTTCCAATAAATTACAATTATTACCACAATTCTAATATGCATGGTAGTAACAATTAATCCATTTAACATTTTACAGAGGCTTTCCCATATTTTCGAGGTTATAACGCTAACAATTGTAAATACATTTTCCTGGCTCTGACATTAGAAATATAATTTTTCATGAAATAAGTAATTTAAAAAGAAAAAATGAAATAATATCCTAACAGTTGTAATTTATCGTTACATTAAATGTTGTGGTTTGATTTATCATTAATTATAAGCACGTAACATTATCAGTCCTAGTTCAGGTCATCATATTAAAATACCTAGTAGCGAATAAATAATTCATTGGCCTAAATTACTTTTACTAATCTACAGCCATATTTTAAATAACTATGAAATATGAACAGTTATATGTTGAATGTTAATCCATAATATGTAAAAAATATGTTTCTATAATTGAGTAAATTCATGGGAAAGGCAATCAATATTATTGGAGAAATAAATCCATGTTCAAAAAAGAGATGTGATGTATTAAATATTTTATATGTAGAGCAGTCTATAAGTGAGTACATAACACCTTTGGTGACTTAAAATATTTCATTCTGTTTTCCATTTAAGAATATTCCACGATAATCCTTATAGTTGTAATCTCTCCGTTTAGACTGATGAGAATATACATTATACCAGTGAGGTGAAATGCTTAGGATGTTCCTTAACTTCTTTTTGTTGGAGAAGATGAACAAGATGGCTAATTTAAAAATTTATTTGGATATAGTTCTTGATGCGCTGTAATTTTAAAAAAAGAGTTAAAATTTTATTAGAGGCTAATATCTATAGATTGTTATTATGTTGTCAGTAAGAACAATAATATTACACTGCCAAGAAAATAATTTATACCAGCAGTCATTTAAAGACAACCATAGGTCATCCATGATGGAGAAAAAAATGTAAACAATTGTTTACAATGAGTTGGCATTTTTCATGCATGCTGCAAATAAATTACTTGTTTTAAAATAATAATAGCAATGCCTTTTATTTTTGGATTTTTGTGAATTCAAAAAGTAAACAACTATTAGTCAGATGTTAGAATCGAATTATATAACAAAGAATATTCATTTTAAAAGTCATTTTTATTAATTAGTTGTTGTTTCAAAGACAATCAGTTCACTTTTATTTGGGTTGTTGGTTTGATATTTCTATTAAATGGAACTGACAATTATTATATTCATTATAGACAAATAAACCACTACATTAGACCATTTTGTTCCTCTCTGTCCTCTCATTATTTAGAAAGCAAAGAATGAAGAAAAAAGTAAGAAATTTACAGTCAATTATATAAGACAAATTTAACAATTACAAATACTAATGGAGGTTCTTTGAAAGTATGCATCCATGAAAAAATATTAGCAGGTATTATGAAAAAATCAAAACAAAGTTTGAAAATATATAATTCACTTTATTTTAGTCTCTTCCCATTCTCTTAAGGCATAATTTTTTTAAAATCCAAATTAATTGAAAAGGCAAATAATATTATAATTTCACAAAAAATATATAAAAAAACATTTCTATAAAAATCCAATTGAATTATATTTTAATTAATAAATTATGCTCAAATTCTTTTCCAAAATTGATACCATAGTCTTTCCAGTTCATTGATGACATCAGAACAGTGTTTTAAGGAAAGAAATAAACAAGAAATGTAATGTAGATATGTGATTACATTGGTATAAATATGAAAGATGAAAATGTTAAATGTTGCCAAAGTTCGTTTTTTTTAATAAAATAACATTCAATTTATTTTAATTCCTATGATTAACTACATATGGCATACCAGTTTCAGAAACAACAATTATATAGAAGGGAGTTTCAGTAGCAGAGATAACATATGGTAATGAAGTGGTATGTGTTAGTAAAGCAGTATTAGATTACTTATTAGATTACTTAGAAAAAAAGTAAAAAACAAAGTAGGAAGACATGCATTGATGCAGACGTTTGGACTGTAACGGAAGCAATTCAAGGAGAAAAGGGATATTCAACATTTTTTTATATATGAGAGATGCAAAGTAAAATGAAACTATTTGGTAGATTGCAGTTTATGGATAATAAAAAATATACAAAATAGTATTTAATTGGGTTATTAGTAAATGGCAGGCAACAAGATGGGTGAGAAATGTAATGTGGTATGCAAAAGATTTGGATAAATAATTTATATCAGTATATTTGTACAAAGATGGTATGATTGTGTTAGGAAGATTGTTGAGTGTTATAGTGGTAAGAAATGGGATAAAAGAATATAGTTATTAATAAAGAATAGGGAGTTAGAGAGATGGATAACTAGTATGGAGAGTAAAATGAGTTTAAATATATTTAAAATTCAACATATTATTAGCTGCGAGTTAATATATGATAATAGTAAGGAAAGTAGTTCATTGTTTAAGGCTCTAACGGGATCTACAGCAACAAGAGATTATACATGTAAATAGAAAAATATGGGTGATTTCTTCTGTAAATATTAAGCAACTTTTAATTGAATGTAAATGCCTGAAAAAGAAAGGGTAGAAACAATGAAATTATGGAAGAATAAATATGAAAAACGTGATCATACAGAAAGTGGATTATTGTTTTTGTTTTATGTTGGGTTTGGGAAAATATAAGAGGGATTTAGATATAAAGGAGATAGAGCTGACAAAGTTTATGTTGTGGAAATGGGATGGAGCAGAATATGGAAAAAAAAAATTAGAGTAGGGAATGGAAAATAAAGTGGCCAATATGTTGATCTGGGTATAATTACTTAGGAGATTCTAGACTTCGGTTTAAGAAACCACAGTACATCACATCATATCACATCAAAAAAAAATATGTTATGGAGTTTCTCTTTATTCATTAACCAGAGTCTTAATGAATAGGAGAGAAAATTAATGGTTTGTACATCTTTTATATCTGATATACAAAATTTTATCCCCTCATTCCAATGACCAAACATTTGGAAACATGAATTAACTGAATATTGTTCATCTTAGCATCTGTCTATATTGGTTTCTCATTTTATGCTTATGGAGGACCTCATAAATAAAAAAGTAACATATATGTAAAAAATAACATGGATAGAAAAAATAGTTAACATGAAATATGAACAATGTTTTGTAGTCATTGCATACTCTCTTGTTATGGTATAAGTCAATTTATTAAATAAATTATTTTGTAAAATAACAGATTAAACCTATAACTCTTTTCATCAAATAACTGAAACTGATTTTTGAGGTGTGACAAAATTAGAAAATCAGTTGGCGATTCTTGTCCAGAAATCTTCAATTTACTGAAGGAGAATATATCTTAAATAAATAAATAATCAAATTATTTAATCGTTTATGAGTGCGTAAGAAAGTGAAGCCCTAAAAATAATAGAACTTAATGCATCCTATAGAAGTATTAATATTGGTGTCTACGACTTTACCTTTGCAGAAGTCCATCTACTAATTTAAAGATAATGACATTTTTTTGCTTGGCAGTTATTATTATAATTATATTTAGACTTGAGTATAATACAACAATTTATAATTAAAATATAGTATCCAACATTTACTTTGATATTAAATTAAATAACATATCTGCAAATATATTAAGGAAAATAAATGCATTCACGCACATACACTTTTCTCATGTATTATTAACTTTCTTGAGTGCAATAATTGATTGGATGTCTTAGAGATTTGGTTATTAGTGGCACATTATTTTTTCTAAATAATATGTTTCTTAGTCATCTTAGATATGTGATAGAATATTTTCAAATATTCTTTTTTTAAATAACTGTATTATTAGTTTTTTTAATACCTAACCATAAGCAGTGCCGATGTAGAATCACGCATTTAATCACCTCATTCCAGGAAGAGTCTATTCATGTGTCAATTATTAGATACAAATTCATTGATCTAACTAGACATGCTGATGACTTTATCTTGAATTGTGTCTTTAATATTTTCTATGATTATTAAATGTTATTGAGATTTTATAATCAATATTCCGTTGTTCTTTATAAGAATATCATATACACGTTATTTTATAAGTTTTTTATGTCTTATTAAGATAACATCAAACGTATTTTCTTATCTGAAGATAGGATTATAAAATCCACATTCACTACTTTTTAATAAATTAATTAAATATAACTATTTTACTACTATTGTTAATACACCGGTTATACCCACTACTACTAATAAAAGTAATAATAAAAATATAACATTAATATCATTTATGTTCTTTAATATATTTACTACCCACTCATTGATGGTTTCAATTGCTCCAGCAATATTTTTCAGAATATTGGAAAACATAAGTAGAAGTTCTAAAGAAAATTTCTATTGCAATCTAGACCGTCAATAGTGGGTTGTTAAAACATTGGAAAAAAAGTAATAAAAATAAACTCGTTAACATTTTATGGATTTAGCAATAAAATAAGAAAGATAAAAATAAAATAGTAATAATAATAATAATAGTAATACTAAAAATAGCAATAATAATATCCCTGCATTTAGTTTATTATAGAGTTGTGTTTTGTTTGATTTTATTTACTAATCATTGTAATGAAAATTGTATCAAATCCTTTGATAATTTATATAAATACTTCAAAATTATACAGTAACAATAAATTATCAAATAGAAATACAAATAAAGATTATCATTAATGTGTCATAACCCCTTTCTAATTGATCTCAATAATTACAATATCAAGACTGATCTGTAACAGTTTGTTGTACAAGTTTGCTTTCATTTGACTGTCGAAACGACGTTATTTTATAAATTAAAACATATTTCTCCAATTACTGTGCATTTTGTTATATAATTAATTATCAAGTAGAATTTTCCCATTTTATTTTAGCCATTACAAAATTATGTACATACATATGTAAGAAATAAAAGTAGTGTTGCCATTATAAGCTGAAAATTTAAATATAATATGTCTATCATTCCCCTATTCTACAATTTTTAACACAACTACATAACCTTAGAGAAATTATGACTTTTTACTTGGCAAGTGCTGAAAAAATGCTTATTGTGTGGAGGAAAATCTGGTAGGATTGACACCAACACACCCACTAATACACAAAACCACACACACACACACACACACAAAAAAAAATATATATATATATATATATATATATATATATATATATATATATA
Organism: Epiperipatus broadwayi; assembly: GCA_028023455.1. Taxonomy (NCBI): domain Eukaryota; kingdom Metazoa; phylum Onychophora; class Udeonychophora; order Euonychophora; family Peripatidae; genus Epiperipatus; species Epiperipatus broadwayi. The sequence continues at coordinate 757 of JAQFVV010002588.1, read as the reverse complement.
TATATATATATATATATATATATATATATACGAGTAAGGAACGAAAATAAACACAATCTCCAATTGTAAAAACGTCCGTTACAATAGCTGAAAAACATAAATGAAATGATATATATTATATATATATATATATATATATATATATATATATATATATATATATATATATATATATATATAATATCAGATAATTAAAATATCCAGGCATACAATTAATACATTTCTAATAATAACGACTTTTGTGAATAAGGAATTTGAATTATTGGCTAAATGTTTTTAACTCGTGATGATAAGAATTCTATTGCATTTGATCTAAAATTATGACAATTTGTAGAACGATTACTTCCACAACTTTTTCGTTTGTAACATTTATTATGCTAACTTATATCCTAAAATTAAATGTTCATGTCTTAGTTAAATATATTATAATTTCATTGTACATATGATATTTTAACTTTACAAAAGACATTATGGTTTTGAAAGTATATAAATTATAACTAGAAAGTTACGAATGAACTTTTGTGTTCTAGTCTTAATATTTTATCACAAATATTAATTGCATTACTATATATGTATCAATTGTATGTTACAGTTAGGATACATCAAAATATGAACATTTCTAAAGAAAAGTGATAAATGAAACTTACGGGGAGCATCAGTAATTTCTTCGCCTAATACATATATGATGAGAAATGTATATATATATATAACTATATATTATATATATATATATATGGCATATATATCTAATATATAT
>JAQFVV010002587.1:0-22790 GCA_028023455.1 Epiperipatus broadwayi | reverse complement strand
CAAATTAAGAAGTGGTAGCTATGGAGATTTTATTGGACCAAAGGTCAGACACATGCAGATTATGAGTGCTATTTTTACAACAGGAGCGAAAAAGCATATAACTTTGTCAATATTTGTATTTGGAGTAATATTTCCAAATCTCAAAAACCGTGCTCCAAGTTTCTGTACATATTTAAATGTGAAAATTGTATTACAAACAGGTGTTACTGACCTCATTGAAAAAATTAAAAGATTGAAATGGAGTTGGGCTGGACATATTGTTAGAAGAGATGATAACAGATGGACAATTGAAATTTTAAACTGGATTCCAAGAGATTGTAAAAGACCCAGAAAGAGATCACATGCGAGATGGATGAATGAAATAAGAAAGTGTGCCGGGGTGATGTGGAGAAGAGAAGCTAAAGATAGGAAAAGATGGATTGAACTTGGAGAGACCTTCATCCTGCAGTGGATTGATAATGGTTATGATGATGATGATGATTGTTGAGAAGTTATTCAAAAAGTTCTAATTGAATGTTTACTACATATATGTTGTATACATTTTTAATTGTGCCTTGTGCCTTAATTAAAATAGTGAGATACACAAAATAATAAAAAATTTAAATTTCAGGTCAGTAATATTTTTTGTAACCTTTTAAAACTAAAACTATAGCAATTGCACTTAAAATTACCTTATGTAATTTTATTAATGCATTAAGTAATATTAAAAATGTATATTGATAGTCTTTATAAGTACAAATTTTAATAATAATGTTGGTCAGGGTATAAATAATGTACTAATATTTATTAAAATAATGTAGTTTTTATTGAAAGTAAATATAAATCTTAATAATTATGGATTAAATCTATAAAATTAGTTAGCTTAAAATATTTTAAATAAATATTTCAATAATATTAAGTAAAATAAAGCATTGTCCAATTAAAGCTTGTGTGTACACCTGGGTCTCGTTTTATGCAGTAGATAGGTTCCTCAGAAAATGTGCACAAAAGAAATAATACAAAAATAGACTTAACTTACCTTGAAAAATGGGGGATAGGTGCTGTAATTTTTAGAAATCACATAACAGCTAAGCAACAAAGAAAAATTACTTTAAAATTCACATTAAAAAAATAAGGAAATAAAGTATGACTAATAAAAAGTTTCAAATATTTGAAATAAATTAATACAAGACAAACTTTTTTTATTTACTATGGTATTTAATTTTACATTTTTTCATTCATATTTTAATCATTGCCACATTTTGACAATATGCATTTGTTTGTGAACTGGTAAGAAATCAGACTCGTGATGTAATGTACAACTAGCACCACTTTCAGGCTTATGCTGTGTTAATCGTTTTCTGTTTCTATATTAAAAAAATGAGATTGCAATCAAAACAAAAAGATTATACATTATCATTAGAAAGATTATTTTCAGTTACAAAATCAATAAAATCTTCATGATTTATTTTAACAATCTAAAAAATTATTTATTTCTATTCTATCTAACAAAATACATTTTAAAAATTTAAAATTTTTGAATATTTACTGCGATATTTTTATATGTAAGTATAAATTATTATTATTTACTCTGGTTTTTTACATAGAAGCCAAAATTCTAACTACAACTTCAGGTCATATTCACTGTTAGTTGCTAATATAACACTATATTTTTGAAAAAAAAAGTTCAAGTCAAAATAAGTTATTAATAATTTAAATTTCTTGATATCTAATAAATATAGTGAAATATATTAAGAAGAAATTTGAATTGCATAACTTTAAAATCACATTAAAGTAATCCACATAAAATGAGACCCAGGTGTATTATTTTGCAATGTCTAATTTACTAACTATAATTATTTTAGTTAAAAAAGTATTAAAGAATTGATTTGTATTTAATGCTTAATAAATATTAAATTGAGAAATAATTTATTTCATGTAATGTTTATTTAATGATATTTAGTTTATTAAATAAACCCTATTAAAAAAATATTTATTACAAATTTAAATATTATATAAGTTAAGTTGCTATTTTTAGAAATTTTTTTCTTTCTGTCATTTTTAATTAAATCTAAAAATAGAAGTTGAAGTTGGTGATTAAAAATCAATTTTATTGGATGATTGATTTCAGTAGTCAGTTGAGTCATTTGGGATAACAAGTGTGAGCTGTGTGTGTGAAAATTATTAAAATCGATAACAATTTTAAAAAAGAAAACAGTTAATATTTTTTGTTTTAAAAATGTGTTTAAAATTTTATCTTATTTTGAACAGCATTAAAATGAAATAAAAAAATAAATAACTAGTCTACTCTTCAGAAAGCAATATTGATATTTATTTGTTATAATAATTGGGGAAAGAAAAAAATACATAGAATGGCTTGGACAAAGTTGAAATATTATGGAATTTTCCTTTAATCTACAGAAAAGGTTTGACCTGTATAAAAACCATGGACAACACAAGGATGTATTACATAAAAATGTATTTATCATATTATGGAAATATTTTTTTATTTGCTTACAAACTTTTATATATTCTTAAATAACATAGTATTAACTCCTGAATTGAACTATTTAATCTTCTGCTCTAGTGTTTTAATTGTGGAACTGTTATTCTATTTATTCCTGCTAATATTGTAAATATTTTTAATGACTTACAATATAAGAAGACATTTAAAACTTGAATTACTAACTTATTCATCTAATATGTTATGATAATATATAATGGAACTATTAAAATATAAGTTATATTTAAACCACTTATTATAACAGTGTATCATTCTGTTATTTTTCAAAGAAGAAATATGGAAATTTATGTTAAGATTATATTCAGAGAAATAAAATATTTTGGGATTTAATCTAGCTGTCTGCAGCAAAGCTAAAGATTATAATCCATATTTATTCCAATTGGAACCACTTATTAAAGGAAGGTTTTTTTTTTACTGTGTTTTAAAATGTTTTTGTAAATATTAAAATAACTTAAAATTACAAGAATACACATGGACAATTAATTAACTTTATCTAAGAGAAAATGATTTTTTTGTCATTTCTAATTTTAAAGCTTACTTTCTTACATTGCAAGCAGTCAGAGGAAAAAAAAGGTTTTAATAAATGAATTGACTGTTCAAACTTCTGTTTAAATTTACATTTCAGGATATGTTTTGATAAAAGGAAATTAACTTTGATTAATTTTTTTGGGGGATTGATATATTTAAAGAAATTTACATTTAATGTTTTATAATTATCATTTTGAATTTTAGTAAATATTATATATGTGAGTATAATATAATTTAGTACATAATAGAGTTATCCATGGTTTATCTTTATATTCAAGTGGAACATTGCTGGACAAGTGTTATTGAATTATAACATTTATTGGTAATTTTTATTGTTCATTTTAATATATTACCTATTTAGTTTGTTTAACCTTATTCTATTTCAAATTTAAAAAGATAGAATAACTGGGAGTGTTTAGTTCTGAAAATTATTCATATCTTGCAAATAGTTATTTTAATGTTATAATGACTATATACTGAATGAAAGATGTTTATTTGGAGATTAATTATTAATACAGTCACTTAGTTTTTATATTTTAGACAATGAATTATTTTATGAAACACTTATTTACATGTGTTAATTTTTCTTTGCTCTGTGTATGCTATCATCAATTAAGTTATGCTAGTGCATTCTGGTAATATAGAGTGCATAGTCCTGCTATTGGGCATTTATTAATTTTTGTGGTGGAATTTTGTGTTTTAATTCTGGGAATCTTTCAGCTCTTTTATAAAATGTATTAAGATGTCATATTTTTAGTTTACTGGGATGTGCTTATGGTGTTTAAACCTAATGATTTCTTGTGAAATGAAACTGTTTGGATTCACATGGGTATTCAGTCTTTATGTTTTATTTCTGTATCACATAGTGTAAGTCATAGGGAGAATATAGGTCATATAGTCATGATTACAGATTGGCCATTTGTTATATTTCCCATAAAATTCTTATATCTGGATTATTAAAAGTGCTTTTATAAAAAATCTTATTACAGACATCACATCTAATATAGTAATGATATTTATTTGAAAATCTTGAAAAAAGTTATTCTATCTACATAAGTTTATATATGTTTACATAGATACAAAATCTAGGATTTATGATCTCTATGAGTATTATAAATGTTAGTTAGCATCACACATAAGCAAAATTTAATAATAAATATTTAAATATTTTCAAGTGCATAATCATGATTTTGCTAAATAATCATGAAAGCAATGGAAACAGATAATTAAATTGCAATTAATTTTGAAAAATGTTTAATAATTGCTATTTTAAGAAAATAGAATTTGTTAAAAAAAGGATTATAATAGGAGTAATGTGAGCTATGAATTAGGCTATTCTTTAATTCAGAATGCTTGTTTTGTTTTACCTATATGAAATAGTATTTTAACAATTATATTTTAAAAGTTTAATTATTGCTAAGTAATTAGTAGTCAATTAAAATAACATATATGTTTAAGTATTTTCTGGTTAATTCAATAAAGTAACCATAAAACTATTATGGAAGAAGTAAAACTTGTTTTTCATTAAGGTGAACAGTAATTTATAAAATCCCCAAAGATATAACAATATTTTATATTGTTTGTTTTGCTTTATTTAAAGTAAAAAGGGAAGATATAATATGATAATTTAAATGGAACCAGCAGTAATTCAAATATTTGCCCACTTTGAAATACAGTATAATGTTATTAAGAAATAGTTATAGTTTGTTACAAAAGGTTAATATATAGGGTTATTACAAAAGGTTAAGTAAATTCATTTTGGATAGATGGATGTATTACCAAACTGACATCTTCTTGTTCATTGTATTTGGAAAATTTGTAAATATAAAATTATTTTATTGAAATTTGTAAATAGTCACTTTAATTGAAAATTACTTATATTTTGTGAATTGTAAAATAAAACTTAAATATCGATTTGTAAATTTTAAATATTGTTTTGGAAATGAATTGATTTTTGTAGAATTTAAAATTGTGTAGTTTGACATTATTTGTTTCCATATTTCTATTTATCATTCATTACAGACACTATAATAATAATAGTAATAAAGAACAAGTACCTCCTATATATATTACATCTTTCAAATTGCCCAGAATTTTAAATGAAGAAGTGAGATATGCAATTAAATGTATGAAGAAAGAAAAGACTTCAGATAATGATGGAATTATAATTGATATATTAAAAGAAGCAGGTGAAGAAATAGAAATTTTTTTTAGCAAAGTTATATACCAAATGTCTAAATGATAAAGATGTACCGGATGATTGGAAGAATGCAGTAATAATATTAATATTTTAAAAAGGTGATAAGAAAGATATTAGAAATTACAGATCTATTAGCCTTTTATCAGTTTTATACAAAATTTTTACCAAGATAATTACAACTCGTCTACAGAGAACACTGGATTTCCACCAACCAAGAGAACAAGCTGGATTTAAAAGTGGTTTTAGTACAGTAGATCATATCCATGTATTGAGAGAAGTTATAGAAAGGACAAATGAATATGAGTTGCCATTATGCTTTGGATTTGTAGATTATGAAAACGCATTTGATTCTATAAACACTTCTTCAGTAATTAAAGCATTGGATCATCAAGGTATAAATCCAGGATATTGTCATATTTTATAGAATATTTGTAAAGTATAAAACCAGCAACAATTAGATTATATAATAGGTACTGGAAAATCAAACATTGAGAAGGGTGTAAGACAAGAGATATACACAACTTTTACATCAGTGCTGTAAGTATTTTGTGGATTAAAATGGGAAACTAAAAAGGAGTGAAAGTAAATGGAGATTATTTAAGACATTTAGATTTTGCAGATGATGTAAATTGTTTTTGAAAATAATGCTTCCAGAGCTGCAGGAAATGTTGCAGGGTTATTAGATGAAAGTAGGAAAGTAGTACTAATGATAAATGTTAAAGAAGTCTAAAGTAATGTTTAGTTGATTTATCAAAAAATATGAAAATAAAGGTGATTATAATTAGTCGTTAATAGTTACAATACCTTGGTCAGATTGTGTAGCGTGGAAACATAATGGATGAAATTAATCATAGAATTAGCTTGGTTGGAGTGCTTTTGGTAGAAATAACTTGATATTAAAGAAATATGCCTTGTGTTTGAAAATAAAGTTTTTAACAAACATGTTTTGGATTCTTACTTATGAATCTGGGACTTGGACCACTGGTAGAAAAACAATACAGAGATTTCAAACTACTCAAAAAAAGTATGGAGAGAGATGCGTGCTGGGAGTAACAAAGAAGAGATTGAAAATGCAATGCATGGGTAAGAAGAACAAACCAGTTAGTTACTGTCCATGTTAGAAAAAATTAAATTAAGTGAGTTGGGCAGGACACATATTGCTAGAAGATTGTTAATAGATTGATTTTTGAAATCTTAAGCTGGATTCAAAGACATTAGCTAAGACTCAGAAAGAGACAGAGATTGTAAAAAACTCAGAAAGGGCCACATGTGAGATAGATGGATGAGATGAGAAAGTGTGCAGGATTGATGTGGAGAGAAAGCTAAAGATCCGAGATGGATTGAGACTTTAGAGGACTGCTTTATCCTGCATTAGATTGATAATGGATGATAATGATAATGATAGACATATAAATGTTCAATATTTACCTTTTGCATTATAATAAATCATTTCTATATATTCTTGTATTACCTCATAAGAAAATGATTACTTTACATCAAGAGATATGTGAAATTGGTTTATAAATTATCATGAATTCAGAGAAATATTGAATAAATCCAAATTTATTTAATCACTCACAAGAGTTATCATCTTTGATGGTCACATATGTTCATTTCATAGTAAACTTAAAATTTTTGTTGTTTGTTTCAAACTAATAGCAATCATTACTATTATTAAAGACTTATTTTGCATTCAATGGAAGCTTATTAATATTTTTAGTGGTATTAAGCTGAGCTATGTTAGGATCTCCTTATGCCAATTACTTTATTCAAGATATTAATAAACATTACTTAAATTTTTGTATTATCTGATTAGTTATAGTATATTTATAAGTATTAAAATTAAGTATTATCATCATAAGATATGATTCCCGGAAATTATTTTAATAATCCAATTATATTTGTTAAATTTCTTAAATTATAATATTTTTCTTAAATTAAATTAAAACTCTATAAGACCTAAAGTAATTATTTTTATAGTTTTAGTTATCCATATTTATAGACAAATTATTTATAGTTTGTTTAATAATAATTATTATTTTACATTTTCTAGTGCAAATGGATTTGTTGGATTTTCATAAAATTACCCATTGTTATCCAATATCCTATGCTTTCTTCCTGTTTGAAATATGATATCCCTGAAACAAAGGTTAGAAATACAATAAAGATTTAGATCAAGATTTACTTCAAATTAAATTAGAATATAGTTATTCTTATAATAAATTGTAATATTTATTATTCTTAAATATTTAATTTGAATAATATTTAATGTTTGTTTAAATAGAATTATTATAGTTAGTCAAAAGAATATGATTGTAATTCTTAAGGGTTGGAATTTAGTAATATTTCTATGCAGTGGAAGTATGTGTCTAGATACTTATTTGACTTTAAGACAGTCTTGAATCACCTTGAGTATAGGAGCACTTAGTCTCTTTGGAGTCACTGTATTATAAGGCTATTATTATTGGGAGACTGAATTATTTATTAATTAGTATTCATTTATTAAAGCAGTTTGAGAAAAATGAATTTAACTATTGTTGGTTATTTTTTCCTTACTTTTTTTATGGGCTGGCTGCTTACCTTGATTGGTTGTGCCAATCCTTGTGATTACAATATATATATAAATGGATTTTCTAATTAATAGTTATCAATGAGATAAGATTCTACAGAAAATAGAAAATTTTTCAATTCAAGAGCATTGCAATGTGCTGTGGCTTCTTCTTTACTGAAAGTCAGGAATCTCTCAGCCACTATGCCCAGAGAAACCTGTTAGCCACTTTACCTTTATTTTCCATTTTCCACCCCAAGTTTTCCCCATATTATTCTCTATCAATCTCCATCCCATTTTTACAGCATCATCTTTGTTCACTATGACCTTTATATTTATATCCCCCTCATCTTTTTCATAAAAACTAAGAATTCTGTATAATCACTTAATTTAAATTGATTCTTCCACAAATTCTCTATTTGTACCCTTTCTGCTTTTAAGTATTTGCATTCAATTAGCAGTTGCCTAATATTTTCCATGCTCCCTTACATAACTTTTAGATTAAATTACACACCTTTCTCTATCTAGGTGTACATTCCTTGTTGCTAATGATCCTGTTTGAGCCTAAAACAGTAAACTACTTTCCTTGTTATTATTGCCAATTAATTCACATCCAATATTCTGTTTACTTTTATATATATATATATATACTCATTTTACTCTCCATAATAGTTCTCCATCTCTCCAATTTCCTATTTTTATTATTGCCTCTATTCTTCTATGCCATTCTTTACACTTATTAATCCTTCTAACATAATCATCCCATCTTTTGTATAAGTATGCTAACATAAAATCTTTAGCCAAATCTTCTGCATAGTGTACCACCATTCTCATCCATCTTGTTGCTGTCCTTTACTCATAACCCAATTAAATACTATTTTGGCTATTTTCTTACTATCATTACATTGCAATCAACTGAACATTTTCATTTTGCTTTTTGCATTTCTCATATAAAAACTTGACCATCCCATTTCTTCTTGAAATATCTCCTTTGCCATCCACACATCTGCTATTGATGTTTATTCTGCTCGTTTAGTTTTGCTGCAACTTTTAGTATGCCAATCTTGAGACTTCTGTGAATTGCTGTGCTGTTATAATTTCTCAAGAATGTCTAAAACTATATGCTATGAAGAATTGCCTCAATATCATGCCATGCTAAAGCAACTTAAAGATGACCCACTATCCCAAATCATCCCTACAAAATCATGTCGTAAGAACTTAAACAAGAACTAATCCCTAACATTGCCTCACCTCCTGAATGGAAATTGGAAACCTAAAGTCTTCACCAGAACTCTCCAATAGAATGAACTAAGTATGCCATGCTGAAAGAAATCAGCCATTCTTAACATTATACCTCAAGGTAACTTGTTTCCTTTTTTTTTTCCAAAATTTTAAAGTCTCAGTTTAGTCTTAAAAAAAATCTATTTTTATAATATCTTTTACCTATCCAATTTAAATATTCTGGCATTTACTATATGTATTTTCTGATTGTATTTATAGTGCATCTTGAAATCTTAGTTTTAATATTCCATGTTTGTTTTGAGTTTATTTGCCAGAGCGTGTACTGAGAGTTTATTTCGTAAAGCTATTTACATTTATAATTAATTCACTTTTTTAATAAACACTTGGGGAGATTTAAATAATTTTCTTATTAGTTAAATGTCTCCTATTGAGACATTTAATAGTATTATCTAGCAGCTTAGTTTTGGCCATTTATTTGGTTGGTGATTCACCAGTTATATATATATATGTCTGTTTTCTTTAAATCAGAGATTTAATGTTTTCTCATTTTTAAATTACCTATGCCAAAGTATTTTCTGAGATTTCTATTCTCATTAAATGGGAGATTTAAATTTTCTCCCATACTTCAATTCATACTTCTATGTACCATATTTGTTTTCTTGCATTGCAATTAACCTTGGTAATCTTCAATATGGTTGACAATGCAGCAGTTTTGTGGATTATGACATCACTAGTCAATAATCTAGTGATCACTTAACCCATGCCGGTTTCATTAATTCATGCAAGAATCCTTCATTTTTTATTGGTTTTAAAACTTTTTGATTAAGGAAACCAGAGTTGTTTCAGTGAATCTTCAGCTGAAAGAAAATTATTCCTTCCCTTTTAAAACTCTATTAGAAAATCAGCCTGTCTGTCAGAGGATTTGATGTTTTATTTTTGTTCATACATACCTGATAGAATTTAATAAAATCACACTTATTTTATATCTATATATATCTGTACTTACAATTTTTTTGTTTAATTTTTAATAAACTTTAAATTTATATTAGCTAACATTTGTCCCAGTTTTATTTTCTCAGTTGTCTGAACAATATTATCCAGATTTTCCATATCTCCCTGGGTCTGGTCAGTGCAAATCATCATCATCATTAACTTTTCCTCATGGTAAACAAATTTTCCAGGTACACAGTTATCTGGTGGTGCCCTTTGTAATCAAAAGGAGTTATTAAATAACTGACCATTATATAGTTTTCTAAATTTTGGCATCCAACTGAGGCTTCAAGTTTAAAACCTATGTGAGATTTTCTTCAGACAATTGAGGAATAATTCAGGTGTAGGAGGTAAGATTTCATAGGAAGGAATTAGTTTATGTTAGTTATGGTATGGATTGTTGGGGCCATTTGGTATAAGGGGTTCATCTTTTTCATATGATAAAAATAATATACAAAAAGTTAAGTAGTATTTTTTTTGTGAAATCTATGTTGAGCATAAAAAAGAAAAAAATATTAAGAAGTTATATTTTTATAAAAGTGAGAATAAAAGTTAAATAGAGCAGGGTTTAAGCTTATTTTGAAAATGGGTAGTAGAAAAAGAAAAAGTGATGGATCATAATGAAGGTGATGATGGATATGATGACAGAAATAATAGAAGAAAGTAAAAAATTCAGAGCCAAAATGAAAGAATAGAGGCAAGAAAGAATGAGAAGAGTGGAGAAAGGCCACAAAATCATAGAGATAGACTTGACTAAAAGTCAGGAAGTAGAAAAGGAAGTTGAGGTGGTAAAAGATCTGAAAGAGGAATTAGAACCAAATAGTATTGAAACACATAAGGTGGAAATAAATAAAGAAATGAATAGAGGTAGAATACAAATAGATAGTGTGGTAAAAAAATTAAAAATGCAGATCCAGAAATAGAAAGAGGCTATAAGTTAAAGATAGAAAATAGTGTAAAAGAGTTACCTCAAGAGATTAAAAATAAGTGGGTTAAAGTAACCATTTGTTTTGAACAGGAATATGATTTTAAAGTAGAAATACAAGCTATTTCTAGAGTCATCTTATGCAAAAAGACTGTAGAAAATGAATTTTGGTCAGTTACTAATGTTGATATGGGCAGTAACATAGTCAGACAGCTTAAAGAAATGGGGAGTTTTGCTGGGCAAAAGAATTTTCAGGTATACAAGTCAGAAAATAAAACAAAATGTGAAAGGGACAAGAGAAAAATTTATAAGCAAAAAAAAAAAGACAGGAGGGGGAAAGTAACTATATCAGAGAGCAAATTAAAAGAGAAAAACAATCATCTTCCAAAGGTTAAGGTGTTTAAACTTTTAGGAATTGGACTAATTTTAAGAAAAAAGGTCTTGTTTATTATAACTGTTTATAAATTTTGAGAAAGTACTTTGACAAAATAAAATATTTTTTAGAGTGCAGGACAAATGTTCAGCTGGGTTTTTGTAAGGATTTCTTAAAATGTTTAAAGTTTTTTAAAAAAAATAGCACAGGAATGCTTTTATTTTTTTTCATCATGTGATAGGTCAGTTGAACTGGATACTCTATCCGATTCAAAAGTTCTATCACATAAGTTGAAATGACTTATTGTTTTTATGTTTTAAAAGTTATAGCAAAGTTTTGTATTTTATTATTTTATGTATTAAGAGTATGTGATACCACACATACTCTCTTATTTTTTAAAACATAACCTGGGATTTTTATTTGCTATAGGTTTTAGTTTTAAAATCTATTTTCTTTTAAGTTTTTTTAAAAATTCATTTGTAAACATGTTTTAATTAAGTTTTATTTTTTTGAGAAAGCTTTTAATTTTGAAAAGTTATAATGCCATTCCTGCTTATTTTAAATATAATCTATTTTAAATTTATTTGTAATAACTAAAGCTGAGACTTGTTTTTACATTTTTTGAAATTAATTATGAATAAGATTAACCCTGATCAGAATCTTTAATTAAGATTAAGTCTGAGATAAAGATTTACCCTGGTCAAAAACTACTAATTAAAAGATGTTACAGAAAGATAAGAGCTCATATAAATATCCTTGGGATTTTGGACTGATTATTCTTCAGCTATTGATGTATATTCTGCTAGTTTAGTTTTGCTTTAAGTTTTAGTATGCCAATCTTGAGACTTCTGTGAATTGTTGTGCTGTTATAATTTCTCAAGAATGCCAAAACTATATGCTATGAAGAATCACATCAATGTCATGCTGTGCTAAACCAACTTAAAGATGAGCCCTGGATACAGAATCTTCCCTGCAAAATCATGTCATAAGAGCTTAAATAAGGACTGATTCATGACATTGCCTTCTGCCTCTTGAACAAAAAATGAAAACTAGTCTTCTCCAGAATTCTCCAGTAGAATGAAACTATATGTGTGATGCTGTAAGACCTCTGCAGTCTTAAGCTTATAACACAAGGTAATTCTTTATTCTTACCAGGGTTTTAAAGTCACAGCTTAGTCTTAAAAAAAACCTATTTTTATATCTTTTTCCTATTAAATGTAAATATTTTTAGCATTTATTCTATGTATTTTCTTATTGCATTTATAGTGTGTATTGAAATTTTAGTTTTAATATTCCATGTTTGTTTTAAATTTATTTGTCAGAGCATGTACTGAGAATATATTTCATAAAGTTGTTTGTATTTATAATTATTTCACTTTCTTAATAAATGTCTGGGCAGATGTAAATAATTTTCTGATTACTTACCTGTCTCTTTTAATTACTATCTAGCAGCTTATTTTTGGCCAGTTGTTTGGTTGGTGAGTCAGCAGTTATATATGTCTTTTTTCCTTAAATAAAAAACAATGTTTTTTCAATTTTAAATTATCTATGCCAGAGTATTTTCTAAGTTTTCTACTCTCGTTAAATGGGAGATTTAACTTTTTCCTGTACTTCAATTTATACTCCATTGTATTTATGTACCATATTTGGTTTCTTGCATTGCAATTAACCTTGGCAATCTTCAATGTGGTTGGCCATGAAGCAGTTCTGTTACATTATATCACTAGTCAATAATCTTGTGATCACTTGCCCTCACTGGTTTCATTGATTCATGCAAGAATCCTTTATTTGTTTTAAAACTTTTTGAATAAGGAAACCAGAGTTGTTTAGGTGAATCATTAGCTGAAAGAAAATTATTCTCTCACTTTTAAAACTCTATTAGAAAATTAGCCTGTCTGCAGAGCATTTTATGCTTTATTTTTGTTCATACACACTGATAGAATTTAATAAAACCATATTTATTTTATATATATCTCTGCACTTACATTTTTTTTTGTTAATTTTAATTAACTTTAAAATTATATTCACTAATATTTGTCCTGGTTTTATTTTCTCAGTTGTCTGAACAATATTATTGGGCTCTTGCTTTCCCTGGGTCTGGAATGCAGTGATCTGGTGATTTCCTTCATAATGAAAAGGAATTATTAAATAACCAATTATTACAATATATATGTTGTAACCATATGGGTTTCATGTCATACAACAACATAGTAGTGTGTATGCACAAATATATATAAAGTTGAAAGAAAAAGTAAAAATAAACACAGTCAATTTTTTTGTAAATATTTTCTACAATGGATTAATAGTGAGGGATGAAATAATTTTGAATTTTAAAATAAAATTTTATTATAAAATGAACAGTTGCAAAGCTCTAAATAAATATTTTTATTGCATTCTGATTTGAAATTAAAACAAGCATATTTTATGTTAAAATAGATCTACTAATAATTGTAAAAATTCCTATAACTATTTTAGAAATCTTTTTTTAAAATTAAAACTTGTATAACATCTATTTTTAAAATCTTTTTTTAAAGTTAAGCTTATAGATTATACTGATAAAATTTCTAAATTGCTTTTAAAAAAGGATTAAAGTAGATTAAAAAAATTAATAAATATATGGAAAACATTCTTTACTTAATGAATTTTTTCTATTCCACCTTATCTGTAGAAAGGGTGGATAAAAATATTAGAAGTAGTTGGTTAATTGGTTTCCAGAGTTATACAAAACCACCATGAAGATGTAAAAAAGGCAGTGGCTGCTATTAGTTCACTATGCTGAAGTTTGGATCGACCTAAAAAGAAGAGCCAACTTCTGTGTTTTTCATAGCTGATATTGTATTAGATGGCTGGCCTGAAGTCTAAGTGGAACCAATTGAATCAACAGTTACCTGAAATGTTCCTTCTCAATGGTAACACTTTGCCAGAGAGCCCATCAACTTCCTAAAGAATTGGTATACATATGCTTCTTTTTCTATATGAAAATAACCACAGATAACATACCATATTGCATTTATATAAAAGTGCAGCTGGTGAGTTATTTTACATAATTTCTTTAGTGAAAATGACATTTAAAATGTATATATTTTAAAAGAAAGCAAGTAAAATTTTACTTAAGTGAAATGATTGATTCTTAGCCAATTTTACTTTGAAAAAGAAAAAGTAAACCTCCAAAATCTTTTTAGATTAAAAAAGAAAAAAAAAACTTGTGGGAATATTTTTTCAAAAAAGACATTTATAATTAAAAGTAACCTATTAAAGATTGTAATATTTAAAAAAAAAGAAAAAGAGAGAGAGAAAATAAAAACTGTTATCATTTAAGATAATGAGGAAATTTTTTATATATTTTCAATAGAGAATTCAATGTGAAAATATATTTTTAATATTTTTTATTATTTTGATAAAATATCATAGTATAAACAGCAACATGCACATACATTTTATATGCACATGCATATATGTTAAATCAACCAGTAATTATGTATTATAAAAAAAAAGAATTTCATTTATGTTAATCAATTATTCATGCATCTGTGCAATGATGTATTTGTGTTTTATGTAAACTTTGTATGAGGTATCTGCATCATTAAAATGTGATAACTTAAAATTTATTTTTTATATGATAATTCAAATATGTTAATCAATTATTATATTGTACATCTATGCAATGATATATGTATGATTTATTTTGAACTGGGGTTAATGATGATTTGCCATCACCACACTCTGTAACTCCATTAGCTTATACCATTACAATATATATATATATATAGGTACATGCAGCTATATCTGGGTTATTATTTGATGGAAAAACAAAACATTATTAATATGTGTTTATTAGAGTTATGGTAAATCCAAAAGTTCCATTTCTCAGTCCAACATTTTCATTGCTGGGATTAGTTCCTAAGAATATGATCACTTGATAAACTGGCCTGCATTCCTTGGAATCGTTATCTTACTAATACACTAAGGTTAGTGTTTTTGGTTCTAGTTTATTCTACTAATAAATTTTAGATGCCTCTCTGAAGAAAAAGTATGCACACTAAAAAATACAAAGTTAAATATTATCATGAGAAATATTACTAAAATACTGAAGTCCTCCCTCTTGCATCATTTCATGTATTCTTTCAGAAGACAAGTTATCATTAAGAAAATATATAAAAGGTTATTAAAAAGTTTAGTTTTATTACTAACTCAAAATATAATTTCACCATCTAAGCCATAGAATCAATATCTTTTTTTGTGTGATTATTCAATTTAGCAAAGCTTCAAAGGCAAAAAAAAAAAAAGAATTATGGCACAATTTCTGACTCCAAACAAATTTCTTTTTTTTAAATTCCACAATAAAGATATAATCTTTATAAATGTTATTATTATCTTGTTAATAAGTTTAAGACCATCCACAATTGCTGTGCTTATATGTTTTAGAAATGGAATTAACAATGTTTGATATATGCTAATATGGCAGACACAAACCATGAGCTACATAGTTAAATGATTATCCAATTTATACATTAGTTATTAGATTTAAAGACTCAAAAGCAACAAAAAAAAATCCATATCCATACACTAAGCATATAAATGTAATGCCTTGTTTCATATAAATCATTTATGTTATGTTTATTACTAAAATTTTCCAGAATGCGGTCATACGATTGAAAATTTTTAATACTATAATTTTATCACTTAAGACATATGCCATGATCTTCTTGCAAGTTATTCAATTATGTAACCATTCAAAGAATTACCAGCATAATATTATGAGAGGCTCTGAATATTTCAAAATGTTTCTGGTATTTATCAACAGGTTCAAGATCACACGATTATTGCATTTATTTTAGAAATGAAATTTAAATCTTTTTTTTCAGGTGTCAAAGCATCAACTGGGAAGCGAACCCACAACAACTGCTTGTAAGGCGGCTGTGCTGATCACTCGACCACCAACGCTTGATGAATTTAAATCTTTGGCATATATAGTATGGAAAATATAAAACATACAAAGATGATCCGATCTATAGATTAGTAATTAGATTTGTCTAACAAAAAAAAATCATATTCTTTCTAGGGCCTTGATTTATTTAAATCATGATTTTTAGTAGTGAAATTTGCCAGAATAAAATGAAATGGTTATCGAATTTGATTTTTGCTCAATGGAGATTCATGTCCCGAAGAAATCTGACGATTCATATTAAAATATTAAAACTTTGAGATAATGAAGTACATTAACTTTTATTTATAGTACTTCTGTTAAAATCTACCCCCCTCCCTCAACATTTTTCTTTATAGGATTTTGAATTTTGTTTTCACATTCAAGTTTTTCATTTTCTTAAAAAAAAAAAGATTAATAATTTTTAAATTGTTCTTATAGTATCAATATTATTAATAAATATCTAATGATAAGATAGTTTGTAATTAAAAAAATAAAACACTGTTATCAGTCATTATGAATATGAATTCAATATTTTAAAAATATTTTTTTAATTTTGTGTTGTAATGTTTTAATTTATCAATGTATTTTCTTATCAATAAGTATTTAAAGAATGATTTTTCATGTTTGAAGGTGACTCCAAATCATTACTAATCCTGATAACTTCTTTAAGTAAAAATAATCCCTTGTCTTTAAGACAGCTGTGGAGTAGTTGAGATAACAGTCTCGTTTCAGCTAGATATTCTTTTTGTCTCATTAATCTTTTGCTGTTATTTAAAATCTTATCTTTTTAAAAATTGTTTTTAAACTTTTTTTAAAAAAATACACTTATTTTAGAAGGTTTATTTATTTGATATTTAAAATTAATCTGTCTTCATAGTAGTCTTCATTGATGAATGTTCATATTATTATTAACATCGAATTCACAGTTTTTAAATCTACATTGAGATTATAAACAAAAATTCTGTAGGGGAGTGGGGGTGGGATTTTAAATTTCATTATTTGTTTTCTCAACAAATAAAATACATATGATCATTTTTACAATATATATACGATGTTACCATTATTTTTAGTCATTGACAGTCCATTTCAGGATAAAGAACCCTCCAGTACATTTATCCATAAGAAGTCCTTTCCAGGGACATTTTAAAACTTTTACTAATACTCTAATTAATCTCTTGTCATATTCAGTTGATTATAGTTTTTATTTTTTTTTAAATGTCATTAAGATATATATATATGCATACAAAAAGGCTGTGTAGCATAGTGGGTAATACATCTCCTAGTGGTTAGCGTAGCTGCCTTCCAAGCACCTGGCCCGGGTTCACTTCTCAAAAGTCAAATTTTTATAATCGAACTAATCATAATAATCTGAGTTTGAATTCATTCTTTCCTATTTTTTTTTCTGTATAATTATTCCTATATCCCTCATTTGTAATTTTTTAATTTCATTTTAGAATTCAGAATCCGCGTTTAAGAGCCATAAATCAAAATGGTTTTATTTCTGGATTAAGTAATGATGAAAAATATGGAAGAAAAAAATTATCCAGCCCTTCAAGAGAGAACTAATACATTATTTTTGAAAATCATTATATTAGTATATAGACTATTAAAGGATTTTCCAAGCTAGTAAGATTTTAGAGCTATAATTAGTCTCCAAAATAAGATCACAGAAATTAGCAGAGATTATTAATTTTTAAGACATCTAAATGTATGATAATAAATCAAAATAATAAATTATACTGTATTTGCTTATCAAAAAGTTTCAATATGATACTTATAATAGTAGTTAATAATAATCATTGATAGAAAATCACTACATAATAATTATAATAATTGGATAACAAAGAGAAATTTTACACAGTAAAAGCTGATAAAAGTAAATGAAATGAATTATTGAGATTATTGCTGATGTTCATTGCATGTCAGCTGTTTTCTACTTATTCTAATTTATTTTTTTCAAGGTGCAAACAACCTTAAATTGTTCTATCTCTCTAACTCAAAAATTTGATGTAATAAATAAACTTCAGATAATGGAATGGGAAATAAAATAATTATATGTAATTAAATAATTTCTAATACAATATTTGAAATCTAAAAATTCGCAAATCAAGTAAATGTTGAGCAAAAATTAGAA
The DNA here is from genome assembly GCA_028023455.1 of Epiperipatus broadwayi. Classification (NCBI taxonomy): domain Eukaryota; kingdom Metazoa; phylum Onychophora; class Udeonychophora; order Euonychophora; family Peripatidae; genus Epiperipatus; species Epiperipatus broadwayi. The sequence continues at coordinate 4,420 of JAQFVV010002587.1, read as the reverse complement.
ATTCATAAATTTCTTGCATAGGTATTTTGTGCCCTTTCTAATACTATTACAATGAAACCATTTGTGATCGTGAAATTACTGATGTAAATTTGAGAAATAGTAAAAAAAAAATTAATGCTATGATTATATATACTCTGGAAACAGTAAGAAATTATATCCACAATAGGTATTTAGTGAAGAATAAAAAAAGCGTTAAATTTATGGGTGGAGAGTATGACTAGAAAGCATAATACAGAAAACAGTATTATATAAGAAAGCATTGAGACTATTTAAACTTTTTTTGTAAATGTCTAAAAAGATAGAAAACATTTATTGCAAACTTTTAAGAATAATTTTGTAGTTTAGAAATCGGTATGAAATTAAAAATTGCCTTTTTTAAAATTAGGTAGAATTGATACCAGCAACAAGTTTGCACATTAGATAAATTTAAGCAAAATTTTAATTTTCTGATTTATAATGCAAATGTTGTACTGTTGATGGATTCACAAAAATAGCTGCTATTGTCTCTGTACAGTCAAGACTCTGGAAATTCATAAATTTATAATTATGTTTTACAAATCTTCAGCATTATTTCAATTTTTATTACAAAAATAATAGCAATTTTTAAGGAGAAAACAAGAGTGATTGAATCTAGATAGGAGTACAGTATGCAAACATGCTTTCTCTCCCAATTTATTATTACATTCTCCAAGTTATAATTGTTTTGTTTTATTATTTTTGTTAATGATTTAATAGCAGTTATAAAAAACAGTGCAGTAATAATTGTATAATTCACCTCTTCTTTTAAAATACTTGGAATTTCAAAAGATGTTATAATTCTACAATCTATTTAATTTTTTTTAATTCATCTATGTTTTTTGAAGAAATCTACATAGACTTCACAATACCATCTTTTTAAAAAAATAATGTCATTTTTCTTTTCACCACTGAAACAAGTTCTCTATCAAAGTTATTATATATTTTTGTGACTTTGTTCTCTTCTATAGCTTTCTCAAGCCATTTTTCAGTTATATTTTTTTGAATCATAATCAGTCCATTTCCTTTATATCACTTTTCAAAATATTACCTATTGTATTTTAAATGTTTTCATTAATAAATATTTTCTCTATACAGATGTCTTGTCTGATTTAAATATTTAATTGCTGCTTTTTTTTTTGGTATCACTTATCTAGGAGGAAGTTTTTAGTAATCTTATTAATCTCAATCAAGTCTGAACCATCTTTCAAGTCTTTTAATATTTGGAAATGATTTGAAAGCTTTAGCTTAAATTTATTGGGAGTATTTCTGAAAGTTAAGAATATTGTTTTTCTTAAAAGCATTTATTTTTCTAGCCTTGCATTAACATGTATCTATTTCTTCTTAATTAATGACTCTACATGTGTCAAAGCATGGCCGGGAAGCGACCCCCCCCCCCCCCCCCCCCCAACAACTGCTTGTAAGACAGTTGTGCTGACTACTTGACCACCAATGCTTGAAATTTTAATTAAAAAATAATGGACGTATTCCTTCTGTGTATGTATAATTATTTCATTATTTATTCTTAACTAACATATTTAGAAATATTCTTAATTTTATTTGATATTACTGTGGTATTATAGTAGATTTTGCTCCCTCAATTATTTTTCAGTTTGTATCTCATAATTTTGGAAATATGCGCATATTGCCTGAAATGCTCCATTGGTATTTGTCAAAATTTATGACTGTTTGTTATTATCAGACATTAGAACATGTTTAGCTAAGGATATATTTTAATACATCTAACTTACCTAAAACATATATAAAAATTTACTATATATTTGTATATCATATATTCATCTTTAGTAATTTGGGTTTTATATTTTTTCAATAGATAAGGGACGTTATTTATAGAAAAATAGAAAATATTTAGGTTAGTATGTTGTGTCAATAAATATTTGTAATGCTTTATAAATCCTATAAGGGTAAAACATTTTGTTTATATATACATGCACACACACAACTTGTGGATGTAGTTAACTGCATAAATTTATATAGTATCAATTGTTTAAACTATTTATTTTAAATACTTTTTTTAGATATTATTTTAATGATTTAGAATAATTCAAAAATTTATTTGACTAAGAAAAATACTTCTCATTGTTTATTTCCAAAGGTATTATTGGCCATCATTTTGTGATCTGTCTTGCATGGGTTAGTATATTAAAGGACTGACAAACTCTAGAGTTTAAGATCAGTGAATCATGGCTGATGTCCAAAGCATCTGAATCCTTGAGGAACAAAACCATTTATTATTATTTTTCTCTATGACGTCATTAATCAGATATATTTTAAATGATTGCAAAAAGAAGTCTACAGTTAACTGAAAGACCTCTTGATTGCATTTTGGAGGTCTAAAATCCTGAGCAAGATCAATTTCCTAATATTCATTCCATGCATTCTTGTCTAGCAGTTATTACTACTGTATGATTTATTCATATAGAAAATGAATAAGTGGATGGTTTGCTAACCAATATGCATCAATAAGTATGGTGAGTTTATTGGCTTTTTGCCTATGGATTTAAGATTAAAAAAACATCATGATCCTTCTTCTCAGTTTTCTGATAGTTATTGACTAAGATATCAGTTGAGTTTTCTTAAAGGCAGGATGAATGTATTTGTGAATGATCTTTTTTTTTTAAATAAATATTTATAATCAAGGATAGATAAAACTAAATTATAGTTCTTAATCTCAGAAGACTGTAAAGTCACCAGCTATGACAGCAATTGGCCCAAAGGCAAAAATGTGCTAAGAATTTCCTGATAATGAATTCAGGATGCTTTTAATGATGACCATTTTTTTTTAGATGCCCACAATTGCAGAGCACTTTCAAATGAAGAAAAGAGCAAATGAATTGGAAGAAGAACTGTCTAATATTAAATGAAATATTATTGAACTTCATGAAATTAAAAGAAAAGGTGATAATTGATTTAAAAAAATGGACATGTACTTTTTACAAAACTTCAAATATTGGAAGCAGAAGAGGAGTGAGAGTCAATATAAATAAAGAACAAATATTAGAATGATGAGATTAGTTATGCTTAAAGAAGGGTGCCAAATGCAGATTATTCAGTTTTATGCTCCAATAACTTGTCATTGTAATGAAAAAATAGGGGATTTTTATATTAGATGAATAAAATGCTTTTGTTCAGACTAAATGCCATTTAGAAAGTGTCATGGAAGATTTTAATAATATAATTGGTGAAACAGTTGCAAAAAAATAAATTGCTGTGGAAATTTACTTGTGGTGATAGAAATGGGAGAGGCTACAGATTTGTAGAATTTTCCCAAAAAAAAACAATATTGTGAATTGTTTTTTTGAAAGAAAAAAAAGCTGAGTAAAAGTAAATATAGAAGCTTCCAATGAAGGTACAATAGAATTGGATTGTATTTTGACTAACAGGAAAAAATATATTTCAAAATTGTAATGTTCTTAATAGCTTCATCACAGGAAGTGATCATCAATTAGTGAGTTATAAGATACTTGTTAATGCAAAAATAGAATGACAAAAATTATCAACAAAAATAGTATTTACAGTTGATATTCCTAATCTTCAAATACCTTCCACTGAATTTAAATTATAACTTGTAAATTACTTTAATATATTAATAAATTTTGAAGATAGTTCAAATATGAAAGAAATCAATAGGAATACACTATTAAGAACTGCAACAAAGATAGCTTTTACAGAATAACAGCAATTTATCAGTATTTTTTTTTATTAAGACAATAGAATATAGAAATAAAAAAAAGGAATACGAAAATTTTTAAAAATGATGCATTAAGAAGAATATCCAGAGTTCTGTAAAATAGTATGGGAAAGATTTACTAACAATATAAGAAAATATAACTGTAAATTGAGCAGAAAGTTTTAAAACAAAATAAATCTCATAAATATAAATAATATATTAATATTGGAAGCAAAATTATTTCTACAACAAGAAGAAAAAATAGCACTATTAGTGAAAAGAGAGATGACATCATGAAATGTGTGGAAGAGTTCTGTAAAGAATTATATAATAATAAAGAACCCCAAAATAAGTTAACAATTATAATAACTACATTTTTTTGCAATGGAAAATTTAAATGAGGAAGTGAGATATGCAATTAAATCTACAAAGAGGAAAAAAGGCTTAGAAATTATTACTGATATCTTTAAAAAAAAGGTGAAAAATAGAAAAAATTGTTAGTAAAGTATATATTTAATGTCTAAATAATAAAGATGTACCAGGTAATTATTGGAATGTTATAATAACAAATCTTTTGATGAAAATATAAGAAATTACATACTTATTGATCTTCTATTATTTCTATACAAAACCATCACCAAATTTTGGATTCTAATCAACCAAAAGAATAAGTTTGATTTAAAAGTGTTTTTAGCAATACGTAACTGAACGAAT
>JAQFVV010002586.1:0-22814 GCA_028023455.1 Epiperipatus broadwayi | reverse complement strand
TAGTTTCTATACTCTATCTCCCACTGAGGATAGCAAACCAGCTTGAAATCAGCTGATCTGGGAGTGAGCAAATGAAAGAGGTAGTTAATTTCTGACTCTTTTTTCGTTTATGTAAAACAAATCTTACACTTGTTCGGCGGTTTTGGTATAGCGCCATCTTTTGGACATAAATAACAAGTGATAGCAGGTTACGTGATTAACTTGTATTTGTTTTTTCATAAATGTACCTTTAGAGTTTTCTTGCAATGATATATATTGCAGAGACTTTGATTATATGGTGATTCTGAACTGAGATCAGACCCATATAAATATCTAGCTTGCTAGGCTGGGTTTGAAGACTTTACCGGTCTGAAAAATTCACGCTTGCAATCTGATAGAAACGTTTTGCATAAACACTTGAGAGTCAGTGTTTTAGATCTAGTTTCTATACTCTATCTCCCACTGAGGATAGCAAACCAGCTTGAAATCAGCTGATCTGGGAGTGAGCAAATGAAAGAGGTAGTTAATTTCTGACTCTTTTTTCGTTTATGTAAAACAAATCTTACACTTGTTCGGCGGTTTTGGTATAGCGCCATCTTTTGGACATAAATAACAAGTGATAGCAGGTTACGTGATTAACTTGTATTTGTTTTTTCATAAATGTACCTTTAGAGTTTTCTTGCAATGATATATATTGCAGAGACTTTGATTATATGGTGATTCTGAACTGAGATCAGACCCATATAAATATCTAGCTTGCTAGGCTGGGTTTGAAGACTTTACCGGTCTGAAAAATTCACGCTTGCAATCTGATAGAAACGTTTTGCATAAACACTTGAGAGTCAGTGTTTTAGATCTAGTTTCTATACTCTATCTCCCACTGAGGATAGCAAACCAGCTTGAAATCAGCTGATCTGGGAGTGAGCAAATGAAAGAGGTAGTTAATTTCTGACTCTTTTTTCGTTTATGTAAAACAAATCTTACACTTGTTCGGCGGTTTTGGTATAGCGCCATCTTTTGGACATAAATAACAAGTGATAGCAGGTTACGTGATTAACTTGTATTTGTTTTTTCATAAATGTACCTTTAGAGTTTTCTTGCAATGATATATATTGCAGAGACTTTGATTATATGGTGATTCTGAACTGAGATCAGACCCATATAAATATCTAGCTTGCTAGGCTGGGTTTGAAGACTTTACCGGTCTGAAAAATTCACGCTTGCAATCTGATAGAAACGTTTTGCATAAACACTTGAGAGTCAGTGTTTTAGATCTAGTTTCTATACTCTATCTCCCACTGAGGATAGCAAACCAGCTTGAAATCAGCTGATCTGGGAGTGAGCAAATGAAAGAGGTAGTTAATTTCTGACTCTTTTTTCGTTTATGTAAAACAAATCTTACACTTGTTCGGCGGTTTTGGTATAGCGCCATCTTTTGGACATAAATAACAAGTGATAGCAGGTTACGTGATTAACTTGTATTTGTTTTTTCATAAATGTACCTTTAGAGTTTTCTTGCAATGATATATATTGCAGAGACTTTGATTATATGGTGATTCTGAACTGAGATCAGACCCATATAAATATCTAGCTTGCTAGGCTGGGTTTGAAGACTTTACCGGTCTGAAAAATTCACGCTTGCAATCTGATAGAAACGTTTTGCATAAACACTTGAGAGTCAGTGTTTTAGATCTAGTTTCTATACTCTATCTCCCACTGAGGATAGCAAACCAGCTTGAAATCAGCTGATCTGGGAGTGAGCAAATGAAAGAGGTAGTTAATTTCTGACTCTTTTTTCGTTTATGTAAAACAAATCTTACACTTGTTCGGCGGTTTTGGTATAGCGCCATCTTTTGGACATAAATAACAAGTGATAGCAGGTTACGTGATTAACTTGTATTTGTTTTTTCATAAATGTACCTTTAGAGTTTTCTTGCAATGATATATATTGCAGAGACTTTGATTATATGGTGATTCTGAACTGAGATCAGACCCATATAAATATCTAGCTTGCTAGGCTGGGTTTGAAGACTTTACCGGTCTGAAAAATTCACGCTTGCAATCTGATAGAAACGTTTTGCATAAACACTTGAGAGTCAGTGTTTTAGATCTAGTTTCTATACTCTATCTCCCACTGAGGATAGCAAACCAGCTTGAAATCAGCTGATCTGGGAGTGAGCAAATGAAAGAGGTAGTTAATTTCTGACTCTTTTTTCGTTTATGTAAAACAAATCTTACACTTGTTCGGCGGTTTTGGTATAGCGCCATCTTTTGGACATAAATAACAAGTGATAGCAGGTTACGTGATTAACTTGTATTTGTTTTTTCATAAATGTACCTTTAGAGTTTTCTTGCAATGATATATATTGCAGAGACTTTGATTATATGGTGATTCTGAACTGAGATCAGACCCATATAAATATCTAGCTTGCTAGGCTGGGTTTGAAGACTTTACCGGTCTGAAAAATTCACGCTTGCAATCTGATAGAAACGTTTTGCATAAACACTTGAGAGTCAGTGTTTTAGATCTAGTTTCTATACTCTATCTCCCACTGAGGATAGCAAACCAGCTTGAAATCAGCTGATCTGGGAGTGAGCAAATGAAAGAGGTAGTTAATTTCTGACTCTTTTTTCGTTTATGTAAAACAAATCTTACACTTGTTCGGCGGTTTTGGTATAGCGCCATCTTTTGGACATAAATAACAAGTGATAGCAGGTTACGTGATTAACTTGTATTTGTTTTTTCATAAATGTACCTTTAGAGTTTTCTTGCAATGATATATATTGCAGAGACTTTGATTATATGGTGATTCTGAACTGAGATCAGACCCATATAAATATCTAGCTTGCTAGGCTGGGTTTGAAGACTTTACCGGTCTGAAAAATTCACGCTTGCAATCTGATAGAAACGTTTTGCATAAACACTTGAGAGTCAGTGTTTTAGATCTAGTTTCTATACTCTATCTCCCACTGAGGATAGCAAACCAGCTTGAAATCAGCTGATCTGGGAGTGAGCAAATGAAAGAGGTAGTTAATTTCTGACTCTTTTTTCGTTTATGTAAAACAAATCTTACACTTGTTCGGCGGTTTTGGTATAGCGCCATCTTTTGGACATAAATAACAAGTGATAGCAGGTTACGTGATTAACTTGTATTTGTTTTTTCATAAATGTACCTTTAGAGTTTTCTTGCAATGATATATATTGCAGAGACTTTGATTATATGGTGATTCTGAACTGAGATCAGACCCATATAAATATCTAGCTTGCTAGGCTGGGTTTGAAGACTTTACCGGTCTGAAAAATTCACGCTTGCAATCTGATAGAAACGTTTTGCATAAACACTTGAGAGTCAGTGTTTTAGATCTAGTTTCTATACTCTATCTCCCACTGAGGATAGCAAACCAGCTTGAAATCAGCTGATCTGGGAGTGAGCAAATGAAAGAGGTAGTTAATTTCTGACTCTTTTTTCGTTTATGTAAAACAAATCTTACACTTGTTCGGCGGTTTTGGTATAGCGCCATCTTTTGGACATAAATAACAAGTGATAGCAGGTTACGTGATTAACTTGTATTTGTTTTTTCATAAATGTACCTTTAGAGTTTTCTTGCAATGATATATATTGCAGAGACTTTGATTATATGGTGATTCTGAACTGAGATCAGACCCATATAAATATCTAGCTTGCTAGGCTGGGTTTGAAGACTTTACCGGTCTGAAAAATTCACGCTTGCAATCTGATAGAAACGTTTTGCATAAACACTTGAGAGTCAGTGTTTTAGATCTAGTTTCTATACTCTATCTCCCACTGAGGATAGCAAACCAGCTTGAAATCAGCTGATCTGGGAGTGAGCAAATGAAAGAGGTAGTTAATTTCTGACTCTTTTTTCGTTTATGTAAAACAAATCTTACACTTGTTCGGCGGTTTTGGTATAGCGCCATCTTTTGGACATAAATAACAAGTGATAGCAGGTTACGTGATTAACTTGTATTTGTTTTTTCATAAATGTACCTTTAGAGTTTTCTTGCAATGATATATATTGCAGAGACTTTGATTATATGGTGATTCTGAACTGAGATCAGACCCATACAATCATCTAGCTTGCTAGGCTGGGTTTGAAGACTTTTGAATGATCTGAAAAATTCACGCTTGCAATCTGATAGAAATCGTTTTGCATAAACACTTGAGGTCAGTGTTTTAGATCTAGTTTCTGTACTCTCACCCCACTGAGGATAGCAAACCAGCTTGAAATCAGCTGATCTGGGGGTAGCAAATGAAAGTGGAAGATAATTTCTGACTCTATTTACAGTTTATGTAAAACAAATCTTACACTTGTTCGGCGATTTTGTGTATAGCTTACCATCTTTTGGACATAAATAACAAGTGATAGCAGAGTTGCGTGATTAACTTGTATTTGTTTTTTCATAAATGCTACCTTTAGAGTTTTCTTGCAATGATATATATTGCAGAGACTTTGATTATATGGTGATTCTGAACTGAGATCAGACCCATATAAATATCTAGCTTGCTAGGCTGGGTTTGAAGACTTTACCAGTCTGAAAAATTCACGCTTGCAATCTGATAGAAACGTTTTGCATAAACACCTGAGAGTCAGTGTTTTAGATCTAGTTTCTATACTCTATCTCCCACTGAGGATAGCAAACCAGCTTGAAATCAGCTGATCTGGGGGTGAGCAAATGAAAGAGGTAGTTAATTTCTGACTCTTTTTTCGTTTATGTAAAACAAATCTTACACTTGTTCGGCGGTTTTGATATAGCACCATCTTTTGGACATAAATAACAAGTGATAGCAGGTTACGTGATTAACTTGTATTTGTTTTTTCATAAATGTACCTTTAGAGTTTTCTTGCAATGATATATATTGCAGAGACTTTGATTATGTGGTGATTCTGAACTGAGATCAGACCCATATAAATATCTAGCTTGCTAGGCTGGGTTTGAAGACTTTACCGGTCTAAAAAATTCACGCTTGCAATCTGATAGAAACGTTTTGCATAAACACTTGAGAGTCAGTGTTTTAGATCTAGTTTCTATTCCGATCCCCCACTGAGGATAGCAAACCAGCTTGAAATCAGCTGATCTGGGGGTGAGCAAATGAAAGAGGTAGTTAATTTCTGACTCTTTTTTCGTTTATGTAAAACAAATCTTACACTTGTTCGGCGGTTTTGGTATAGCGCCATCTTTTGGACATAAATAACAAGTGATAGCAGGTTACGTGATTAACTTGTATTTGTTTTTTCATAAATGTACCTTTAGTGTTTTCTTGCAATGATATATATTGCAGAGACTTTGATTATGTGGTGATTCTGAAATGAGATCAGACCCATATAAATATCTAGCTTGCTAGGCTGGGTTTGAAGACTTTACCGGTCTGAAAAATTCACGCTTGCAATCTGATAGAAATGTTTTGCATAAACACTTGAGAGTCAGTGTTTTAGATCTAGTTTCTATACTCTATCCCCCACTGAGGATAGCAAACCAGCTTGAAATCAGCTGATCTGGGGGTGAGCAAATGAAAGAGGTAGTTAATTTCTGACTCTTTTTTCGTTTATGTAAAACAAATCTTACACTTGTTCGGCGGTTTTGGTATAGCTCCATCTTTTGGACATAAATAACAAGTGATAGCAGGTTACGTGATTAACTTGTATTTGTTTTTTCATAAATGTACCTTTAGAGTTTTCTTGCAATGATATATATTGCAGAGACTTTGATTATGTGGTGATTCTGAAATGAGATCAGACCCATATAAATATCTAGCTTGCTAGGCTGGGTTTGAAGACTTTACCGGTCTGAAAAATTCACGCTTGCAATCTGATAGAAACGTTTTGCATAAACACTTGAGAGTCAGTGTTTTAGATCTAGTTTCTATACTCTATCCCCCACTGAGGATAGCAAACCAGCTTGAAATCAGCTGATCTGGGGGTGAGCAAATGAAAGAGGTAGTTAATTTCTGACTCTTTTTTCGTTTATGTAAAACAAATCTTACACTTGTTCGGCGGTTTTGGTATAGCGCCATCTTTTGGACATAAATAACAAGGGATAGCAAGTTACGTGATTAACTTGTATTTGTTTTTTCATAAATGTACCTTTAGAGTTTTCTTGCAATGATATATATTGCAGAGACTTTGATTATGTGGTGATTCTGAACTGAGATCAGACCCATATAAATATCTAGCTTGCTAGGCTGGGTTTGAAGACTTTACCGGTCTGAAAAATTCACGCTTGCAATCTGATAGAAACGTTTTGCATAAACACTTGAGAGTCAGTGTTTTAGATCTAGTTTCTATACTCTATCCCCCACTGAGGATAGCAAACCAGCTTGAAATCAGCTGATCTGGGGGTGAGCAAATGAAAGAGGTAGTTAATTTCTGACTCTTTTTTCGTTTATGTAAAACAAATCTTACACTTGTACGGCGGTTTTGGTATAGGTGCCATCTTTTGGACATAAATAACAAGTGATAGCAGGTTACGTGATTAACTTGTATTTGTTTTTTCATAAATGTACCTTTAGAGTTTTCTTGCAATGATATATATTGCAGAGACTTTGATTATGTGGTGATTCTGAACTGAGATCAGACCCATATAAATATCTAGCTTGCTAGGCTGGGTTTGAAGATTTTACCGGTCTGAAAATTTCACGCTTGCAATCTGATAGAAACGTTTTGCATAAACACTAGAGAGTCAGTGTTTTAGATCTAGTTTCTATACTCTATCCCTCACTGAGGATAGCAAACCAGCTTGAAATAAGCTGATCTGGGGGTGAGCAAATGAAAGAGGTAGTTAATTTCTGACTCTTTTTTCGTTTATGTAAAACAAATCTTACACTTGTTCGGCGGTTTTGGTATAGCGCCATCTTTTGGACATAAATAACAAGTGATAGCAGGTTACGTGATTAACTTGTATTTGTTTTTTCATAAATGTACCTTTAGAGTTTTCTTGCAATGATATATATTGCAGAGACTTTGATTATGTGGTGATTCTGAACTGAGATCAGACCCATATAAATATCTAGCTTGCTAGGCTGGGTTTGAAGACTTTACCGGTCTGAAAAATTCACGCTTGCAATCTGATAGAAACGTTTTGCATAAACACTTGAGAGTCAGTGTTTTAGATCTAGTTTCTATACTCTATCCCCCACTGAGGATAGCAAACCAGCTTGAAATCAGCTGATATGGGGGTGAGCAAATGAAAGAGGTAGTTAATTTCTGACTCTTTTTTCGTTTATGTAAAACAAATCTTACACTTGTTCGGCGGTTTTGGTATAGCGCCATCTTTTGGACATAAATAACAAGTGATAGCAGGTTACGTGATTAACTTGTATTTGTTTTTTCATAAATGTACCTTTAGAGTTTTCTTGCAATGATATATATTGCAGAGACTTTGATTATGTGGTGATTCTGAACTGAGATCAGACCCATATAAATATCTAGCTTGCTAGGCTGGGTTTGAAGACTTTACCGGTCTGAAAAATTCACGCTTGCAATCTGATAGAAACGTTTTGCATAAACACTTGAGAGTCAGTGTTTTAGATCTAGTTTCTATACTCTATCCCCCACTGAGGATAGCAAACCAGCTTGAAATCAGCTGATCTGGGGGTGAGCAAATGAAAGAGGTAGTTAATTTCTGACTCTTTTTTCGTTTATGTAAAACAAATCTTACACTTGTTCGGCGGTTTTGGTATAGCGCCATCTTTTGGACATAAATAACAAGTGATAGCAGGTTACGTGATTAACTTGTATTTGTTTTTTCATAAATGTACCTTTAGAGTTTTCTTGCAATGATATATATTGCAGAGAATTTGATTATGTGGTGATTCTGAACTGAGATCAGACCCATATAAATATCTAGCTTGCTAGGCTGGGTTTGAAGACTTTACCGGTCTGAAAAATTCACGCTTGCAATCTGATAGAAATGTTTTGCATAAACACTTGAGAGTCAGTGTTTTAGATCTAGTTTCTATACTCTATCCCCCACTGAGGATAGCAAACCAGCTTGAAATCAGCTGATCTGGGGGTGAGCAAATGAAAGAGGTAGTTAATTTCTGACTCTTTTTTCGTTTATGTAAAACAAATCTTACACTTGTTCGGCGGTTTTGGTATAGCGCCATCTTTTGGACATAAATAACAAGTGATAGCAGGTTACGTGATTAACTTGTATTTGTTTTTTCATAAATGTACCTTTAGAGTTTTCTTGCAATGATATATATTGCAGAGACTTTGATTATGTGGTGATTCTGAAATGAGATCAGACCCATATAAATATCTAGCTTGCTAGGCTGGGTTTGAAGACTTTACCGGTCTGAAAAATTCACGCTTGCAATCTGATAGAAACGTTTTGCATAAACACTTGAGAGTCAGTGTTTTAGATCTAGTTTCTATACTCTATCCCCCACTGAGGATAGCAAACCAGCTTGAAATCAGCTGATCTGGGGGTGAGCAAATGAAAGAGGTAGTTAATTTCTGACTCTTTTTTCGTTTATGTAAAACAAATCTTACACTTGTTCGGCGGTTTTGGTATAGCGCCATCTTTTGGACATAAATAACAAGGGATAGCAAGTTACGTGATTAACTTGTATTTGTTTTTTCATAAATGTACCTTTAGAGTTTTCTTGCAATGATATATATTGCAGAGACTTTGATTATGTGGTGATTCTGAACTGAGATCAGACCCATATAAATATCTAGCTTGCTAGGCTGGGTTTGAAGACTTTACCGGTCTGAAAAATTCACGCTTGCAATCTGATAGAAACGTTTTGCATAAACACTTGAGAGTCAGTGTTTTAGATCTAGTTTCTATACTCTATCCCCCACTGAGGATAGCAAACCAGCTTGAAATCAGCTGATCTGGGGGTGAGCAAATGAAAGAGGTAGTTAATTTCTGACTCTTTTTTCGTTTATGTAAAACAAATCTTACACTTGTTCGGCGGTTTTGGTATAGCGCCATCTTTTGGACATAAATAACAAGTGATAGCAGGTTACGTGATTAACTTGTATTTGTTTTTTCATAAATGTACCTTTAGAGTTTTCTTGCAATGATATATATTGCAGAGACTTTGATTATGTGGTGATTCTGAACTGAGATCAGACCCATATAAATATCTAGCTTGCTAGGCTGGATTTGAAGACTTTACCGGTCTAAAAAATTCACGCTTGCACTCTGATAGAAACGTTTTGCATAAACACTTGAGAGTCAGTGTTTTAGATCTAGTTTCTATACTCTATCCCCCACTGAGGATAGCAAACCAGCTTGAAATCAGCTGATCTGGGGGTGAGCAAATGAAAGAGGTAGTTAATTTCTGACTGTTTTTTCGTTTATGTAAAACAAATCTTACACTTGTACGGCGGTTTTGGTATAGCGCCATCTTTTGGACATAAATAACAAGTGATAGCAGGTTACGTGATTAACTTGTATTTGTTTTTTCATAAATGTACCTTTAGAGTTTTCTTGCAATGATATATATTGCAGAGACTTTGATTATGTGGTGATTCTGAACTGAGATCAGACCCATATAAATATCTAGCTTGCTAGGCTGGGTTTGAAGATTTTACCGGTCTGAAAAATTCACGCTTGCAATCTGATAGAAACGTTTTGCATAAACACTAGAGAGTCAGTGTTTTAGATCTAGTTTCTATACTCTATCCCTCACTGAGGATAGCAAACCAGCTTGAAATAAGCTGATCTGGGGGTGAGCAAATGAAAGAGGTAGTTAATTTCTGACTCTTTTTTCGTTTATGTAAAACAAATCTTACACTTGTTCGGCGGTTTTGGTATAGCGCCATCTTTTGGACATAAATAACAAGTGATAGCAGGTTACGTGATTAACTTGTATTTGTTTTTTCATAAATGTACCTTTAGAGTTTTCTTGCAATGATATATATTGCAGAGACTTTGATTATGTGGTGATTCTGAACTGAGATCAGACCCATATATATATCTAGCTTGCTAGGCTGGGTTTGAAGACTTTACCGGTCTGAAAAATTCACGCTTGCAATCTGATAGAAACGTTTTGCATAAACACTTGAGAGTCAGTGTTTTAGATCTAGTTTCTATACTCTATCCCCCACTGAGGATAGCAAACCAGCTTGAAATCAGCTGATATGGGGGTGAGCAAATGAAAGAGGTAGTTAATTTCTGACTCTTTTTTCGTTTATGTAAAACAAATCTTACACTTGTTCGGCGGTTTTGGTATAGCGCCATCTTTTGGACATAAATAACAAGTGATAGCAGGTTACGTGATTAACTTGTATTTGTTTTTTCATAAATGTACCTTTAGAGTTTTCTTGCAATGATATATATTGCAGAGACTTTGATTATGTGGTGATTCTGAACTGAGATCAGACCCATATAAATATCTAGCTTGCTAGGCTGGGTTTGAAGACTTTACCGGTCTGAAAAATTCACGCTTGCAATCTGATAGAAACGTTTTGCATAAACACTTGAGAGTCAGTGTTTTAGATCTAGTTTCTATACTCTATCCCCCACTGAGGATAGCAAACCAGCTTGAAATCAGCTGATCTGGGGGTGAGCAAATGAAAGAGGTAGTTAATTTCTGACTCTTTTTTCGTTTATGTAAAACAAATCTTACACTTGTTCGGCGGTTTTGGTATAGCGCCATCTTTTGGACATAAATAACAAGTGATAGCAGGTTACGTGATTAACTTGTATTTGTTTTTTCATAAATGTACCTTTAGAGTTTTCTTGCAATGATATATATTGCAGAGAGATCGGAAGAGCGTCGATTCTGAACTGAGATCAGACCCATATAAATATCTAGCTTGCTAGGCTGGGTTTGAAGACTTTACCGGTCTGAAAAATTCACGCTTGCAATCTGATAGAAATGTTTTGCATAAACACTTGAGAGTCAGTGTTTTAGATCTAGTTTCTATACTCTATCCCCCACTGAGGATAGCAAACCAGCTTGAAATCAGCTGATCTGGGGGTGAGCAAATGAAAGAGGTAGTTAATTTCTGACTCTTTTTTCGTTTATGTAAAACAAATCTTACACTTGTTCGGCGGTTTTGGTATAGCGCCATCTTTTGGACATAAATAACAAGTGATAGCAGGTTACGTGATTAACTTGTATTTGTTTTTTCATAAATGTACCTTTAGAGTTTTCTTGCAATGATATATATTGCAGAGACTTTGATTATATGGTGATTCTGAACTGAGATCAGTCCCATATAAATATCTAGCTTGCTAGGCTGGGTTTGAAGACTTTACCGGTCTGAAAAATTCACGCTTGCAATCTGATAGAAACGTTTTGCATAAACACTTGAGAGTCAGTGTTTTAGATCTAGTTTCTATACTCTATCCCCCACTGAGGATAGCAAACCAGCTTGAAATCAGCTGATCTGGGGGTGAGCAAATGAAAGAGGTAGTTAATTTCTGACTCTTTTTTCGTTTATGTAAAACAAATCTTACACTTGTACGGCGGTTTTGGTATAGCGCCATCTTTTGGACATAAATAACAAGTGATAGCAGGTTACGTGATTAACTTGTATTTGTTTTTTCATAAATGTACCTTTAGAGTTTTCTTGCAATGATATATATTGCAGAGACTTTGATTATGTGGTGATTCTGAACTGAGATCAGACCCATATAAATATCTAGCTTGCTAGGCTGGGTTTGAAGATCTTACCGGTCTGAAAAATTCACGCTTGCAATCTGATAGAAATGTTTTGCATAAACACTTGAGAGTCAGTGTTTTAGATCTAGTTTCTATACTCTATCCCCCACTGAGGATAGCAAACCAGCTTGAAATCAGCTGATCTGGGGGTGAGCAAATGAAAGAGGTAGTTAATTTCTGACTCTTTTTTCATTTATGTAAAACAAATCTTACACTTGTTCGGCAGTTTTGGTATAGCGCCATCTTTTGGACATAAATAACAAGTGATAGCAGGTTACGTGATTAACTTGTATTTGTTTTTTCATAAATGTACCTTTAGAGTTTTCTTGCAATGATATATATTGCAGAGACTTTGATTATGTGGTGATTCTGAACTGAGATCAGACCCATATAAATATCTAGCTTGCTAGGCTGGGTTTGAAGACTTTACCGGTCTGAAAAATTCACGCTTGCAATCTGATAGAAACGTTTTGCATAAACACTTGAGAGTCAGTGTTTTAGATCTAGTTTCTATACTCTATCCCCCACTGAGGATAGCAAACCAGCTTGAAATCAGCTGATCTGGGGGTGAGCAAATGAAAGAGGTAGTTAATTTCTGACTCTTTTTTCGTTTATGTAAAACAAATCTTACACTTGTTTGGCGGTTTTGGTATAGCACCATCTTTTGGACATATATATATATATATATATTGTGACCTTTTATTTAGGTCCCTGTAATTAATAATCCAAAATTTTAAAACTTAATAATATTTTTGGCATTAAAATTTTAATGAATGGTTTTCAATAGAGATTGTTTTGAACGTACTGGGAAATTTGCTTGAGTGGAGATTAGATTTCAAACCCAGTCTAGGCTCTGACTAGACTAAAATAACAATTTAAAAGTATTATTATTATTATTTGGTAAATAAATACATTGCTATTTTATTAGTGTTGAATAGCAATTAAAAGAAACAAATCAATTAAATCAAATTTATAAATATTGTAAAATAAATCATTATAGTAAATTCCTTAAGCATATTTTTTAGTACTAAACATAAAGCTGTCTTAAATAATAATGGATAGTTATTAAAAAATGAAGCCAGAGGGGGTAATACTAATTATGCATACCCAAAATCATTGGCCAATTCACTCCCAGAGTGCAATATATAAAAAAAAACTATATATGTTTTAAAAAAGCTATAGAGGGGTGGACTAATTAAGAAAAACAAGAACCAAGTAAACACAAACCTCAGCTCTGATTTAAAATAAAAAAAAAATTAAAAGTCAGCAAATTTCTGAAATCTAATTGTATGGAAGTAGAATACCTTGCTGTCTAAAGATGTTTGAATAAGAAATCTTAAAATCTTGCTATCATTTTAAGCCATTTCCACGATTGCACATTTCCTAGGGTTCATACTGGAGAAGGAAATTAAAACCATGGATATAAGTTTTTTGTTTGAATAAGTACTGCTTTAAACCCAGGAAAATTCAAGAGCAAATAAGCTTTTGCTTTCATTGTACTTATACATGTAACTTTTTATCTTTAAAAATAATGCACAAATTATTTAGTCATAAACTAAAAAATTGATAATGTTTATGTTTTTTTGCACCATTAGTAAATTATAGAGCAAAACAGATGTTCATTTGAAAATCATAATTGTAAGAAAATAAATTCAAAATAGTTTTAAAAAGAAATTTCAAAATATATTAGAAATAAAATTAAAAGTCATTTTATATCATATAATGTTAATAAAGTTTAAACAAATAATTGCATGATTTTATTCTCTATTCTCATCTGCCTATTTTCATTGCGCCAACTTTGTGTAATGTTAAAAAGTTAAATGATTACAGATTCATTAAAATGTTGAAAATGTCATAGTAATAATTGAATAAATTTGTTCTAATATTAAGAGTCACATCATATTTTACCAATAAGAATGGAATTAAATAAATATTTACTTGTAAATTTTTATTAAGAAATATCGTCATTATAATAATGTTTACAATATTGGAATATACTCCGGCTGGTTAAATATTGCTATACATATGTGGAATTGCCGTGCTGAGAGGAATAAAATTCACAAAAAGTTTTAAAAGAAAAAAGAAAGATAAATATACTAAGTAATAAAAATTCCACTAATTTTTCAGGGAAAAATTATCTTGATTTAAACGTAAATAAATGATTTTGTTATATTTCATTTGAAATGCTTACCGAATAAATCAATAAAGATTTTAAAAAGTTTGTTATGAAGATTCCAATAACCTAAAGAATTATTTGTAGGAAAATACAATTGGAAGTATGAATTTTCATTGCTTTGGTAATTATTGATACTAAAGCCATTAAATAATTTTATTTTTGGATAATTGTTAAAAAATGCTCATTTCATACCCCACAGGAGAATAATATATATATGTGTTATCGGGAATGTTTTGCTAACCACAATATTCATTCTTAAGAGTAGTTTTTATTATTCTAACTCAATAGGACAAAATAAATTAGATGAACAGAATATAAAATTTTAATGGATAAAAATGTACTCTTATTATTTTTTTTATTACTGTGGTGTTATATATTTTACTTACGTAATGTGTTGTTTAGAAATTTTGTTTTATAAAACTTATTCATTTTACTATGGCATGATATATATATATATATATATATATATATATATATATATATATATATATATATATATATATATATATATATATATATATATATATATATATATATATATATATATATATATATATATATATTTAAGTTCAAGAAAAGAAATACATATATATATGTATTACGTATTTTTTTCTTTTTCTTTTTTTTAGCTAAGAGAAAACCAGAGAATATATATATCATTTATTTAGAGAGAGTGATAAAAAAAAATATGTACTTCTCTCATAGTCTAAAACTAATTTTAATGTATATTAAAAAAAGGTAAAGGTACAGACATTTTATCAAAAATATCTATATTGGCATGACTGAATTGTTTTCTGATATAAAAGAAAATTTGATATAAACCTTTTTCATTTTGTAATTTGCTATAGAAGTGAATGTGTCCACTTTGAATACAAATACAGGTTTGATCTTTATTGTTTAAATCCATTGTGCTCTCTTTAAAAAAATATAGTTGTCATTCTAAAATGATTAATGATCATTGGATATAGGTATTTTGATTTGGCTGTTAATACTTTAATGATTTTACATTTTAAAATGAAATTTGTAGATTTTCACTGTTATTGTTGTTATTGTTCTTGTCTTGCTATGATATTGAGAATGACTAGTGACAGTTTAGTTAATAGGATGTTCCAATTGAATGACATCCAATATATTAATATTTATATGGAGCATAGGCTGATGGAGTCATCTATGGCTAATTTCATGACAGAAAAGATGGATAGAATCAGCAGTAATTAATGCTCATTAGTATAAATAATCCTAAAAAGAAATGATATATATGGTTTGAATTCTAGTCTTTTCATGGTGAGGCAAGACCGACACATGTATGTATACCCATAGAGAGGTATAGAATCAGCCATATATTATTATACAACTGTCATGTTGTTTTATAAAGTCTCTCATCTTAGTGTTAAATTCCTTATGATAATATAGAGATAGTTTTTTTCACCATGTATGGTGAAGTATAATAGGTCCAGCTCATATAGCAAGTATAGAATAATATTAAATTTAGGAATACTCATCTAGCATAATGTTTTCTTAGTCGAAATAGTGTTTATGATGGTGTGGGATCATCATCAGTTGTTGACAGACCAAACCAGGATCTATTAATGATGGTAGAAAATTTTAAAGGTAGAAGTAAGAGATGCACATTAGCAGAATGGATTCATTGTCATCAAATAATGATGTGACCACATAATTGTAGGATCAGTTGTGTATTCAAGGGTTGAGCTGTGGACATAGTTACTGCTTTAGTGAGATCTGTGTGTAGTTGACTTTTAATGTTTATTTATTTAATGCACTAAACTTAGTCATTTCAAAGTTAAATAAGTTAGTAATTGCAAAGGATGTGATAATTGCTTTTATCATATTCTGATAAAAGATAGGGCTATGGGATAATGCAATACTTTATAATGTTGGAATTCTAAATTTAAACTTTGTGCATATCCTAGAGTTCTAAATATACTGCTATTAGGTAATTTAAGTGCTAGTGCAGCATAAATAGGTTTTATTATTTGATTCTTAAAAATATGCCAAAGAGTAACAAATGATATTTTGAACATTGTTTTCTATTTGGTTGTATCATTTGCTGCGTATATTGTCAAGAGGATAATAAGTATTTGTCCCATCCATAAATTATTTAAATAGATTACTTTTATTTCATGCCATATCTGTGAAGTAAAAATTTGTACATAGTATAAATAAAGTTTGTTGTATTTAAAAATTTATGTAGTTGCATGTACTCTTATTGCTAATTACCACATCCATACACTATTATTATTATTGCTATCAACCTACCAGAAGATTATAAATTGAAATTATCATCAACCAATATAGTACTATTAACGATATTATGCTATATTATAATAATTTTGGTAAGCCTTATAATTTATTGGTACATCTAATGCATTATCATACAATAATCAAAATGTTAATAACTTGTAGTCCAGCTTGTTTTAAACCATATATTAAAAGTTAAACATAGTCTTGATTTGATTAATTTATTTAGGTCTGCAGAGCTATCATTCACTGATCTTGATCACATGGTTTATAATTATTTAAGAAAAGGAATTTGGTAAGTTATTGATTTTGATTATTAAAAAGTCATTCCCAGTCATAAATTTTAAATTTTCTGTTAGTTATAAAGTTTATGTGTAACTGCAAAATATAGTTCTTAATTTGAGTTTAGAATGAAAGCCAGTAGGTGCATTATATTTGGGTTGTGGTAAATCCCTCTTACTGACCCAAATATAGTTTATATAATGATTTTGAGTGTTTGAACCCTGAGAAGAATTAGTTGTTAAATTTCAAGATAAAATTTAAATTTGTAATAAATTTTATATCTAGTTAATTATTATAGTAGGACTTGAAATAGATTACTTTCACTGCTTTATGAAAGTCAACCAAACTTTAAGGTATAAATTACTTCTTTTGTTGTAAAAAGTATAGCTTGTTTTAACTTCATAATAAATATTCTGTTTGTGTCAAGCTTAAAATCCCTATTTTTATTTAGCTTATGTTTTTACCATTTAATACCATATTAGTTTGTAGTTTAAGATTTCAGTCTCCATCATTAACATTGTTCTTCAATTTCATCTTGATCGTACTTGTATTTATTCATTCTCAGTTAATATTAATTCATTATCATAATTCATTAATCATACATTAACTTTTATTCTTTTATCATATTAACTATTCATTAACTCTTATTCTATCATCATCTTAATCATTCATTCTTTTCATATAACTTCATTATTTTCTCTTCATTCTTAGACTCATTTCATTCTACTATTTAACTATTACTTATTTTCATCATCCATTGAGTCATCTACATCATAATTTACTTATCATTTCATTTATAAGTTTAATTTTATAATCATTCCAGAGATATAATTATTAGTTATTTATTACTTTGATGAATATCAAATATAACTCATCACATTTTGTTTGTGTGGATTTCAAAGCTGGTTTGACAGAATTTATTATCTTTATTAATCACCTTGTAATCCTCTTTAGATCTATAGTTTCATGCTAGTTTTATTCAATACAGGAATCATTTCGTTAGTTTTACATTTTTGTTTTTTATGCTTATATTCTTGATAATGAGAGTATGATAGGTTGCATAGAAGAATTTAGTCGGTAAAATGTGCGGCATGATTTGCTAATTTGGAAAGATATGACTTATGAACCATGAAAGAGTCAATTGAAAGATTAAAGAAACCTACTTGTTTAAATAGGGTTGATAAAGCACAATGTATTCCAGCTATATGGAAACCTCTTATTTTATCTAATATTAACATAAAATTAATAGGTGAAAAAACTGAGAGAAATAAACATTTTGATAAACATCATATTGTGAATGCTGAAATACTTCAAGTTAAATCTCATTTCTCATCTCGCACTGAGTCATGTTATTTTTTGAGATCTAACAAAGATCTTGATAATGGTAGTTACTAGTGCGTTGAAATATCGAGTGTAGTGCAAAATAATATACAGTTTATTCCCAAAACAATAATTTATATATATATATATATATATATATATATATATATATATATATATATATATATATATATATATATATATATATATATATATATATATTTTCTGGGATACAACAAATAAATACAGGTATGTTTATCTACGAATGTATTTTTACTTTTCTTTCATTTGTGTTTACCCAGATAATGTTCATATATTTTGAGACGAGTGTTTTTTTTCTTCACTTTTTCTTTAGTGAATTGCAGGTGTATCTTCAGATAACATATAGATATTTATGGTTCACTTTAATGCTTCACAAATTCATTTATGGATATGACATTAACTTTTTTTTTGATAGGCATTAGCAAGTGTCAAAAGAAAGAATGATCACATGATTAATAAGGAATAAGAACCCAACATACTTCTGACTTCTCTACTTTTTATTTATATCTAGATACGCAATCCTATATATTTTAGCTATAGTTATATTCTTACAGATCAACCTGACAATTATCACAGTGTCTTATTTTTATGCTCTTGAAAAGTTCTCTATTATCCCACAGACTTTCCTCCAGAAAAACAATTGGTACCAGACAAAAATCAAACAAAAACTAAAACTCCTTAGCCAGTAATCTTTTTTTTTTGTTTTTTTTTTATATAATCTCTCCTTTTCCATTTTATAAAAAAAGTTCATTTTATAGTTTCATTACACAAAATAAACTGCTGATTCATCTCTTAGATTGTTATTCTTATTATTTAGTTTTATTTTTTGCAAGAAAAAAAAATAAACATTCGAAAATCTTAAAATGGTATTGAAATATAAAAGTTTCAATGAATAATATTTTATCTAAAACAAATAAAACTCTTCATACAGTAGTGCCAATCAGTGTAAGCCAGAATAATCAATGGTTTCCAGAAGAATTAACAGCTTGAGCAAACATAAGAAATGGTGTTCATATAACATCCTTACCTTGTCTTATCAAAAAAAAATAAAACTTTCCAAAATCTATAAGATTACAAACAAAAAAAAAACTTATTCAATCAATAGTAAGATTTATATCTATTTACCACTCCCCTCATTCTTTCCCTTTTATTACCAGGATTTCATCATTAATTACATGCAGATATCAATAACAACATTTGTATGTAATCATGAGTATTACAAACATTAATGAAATTATTTTTTTAACTTCAAAACATATTATTATTAACATTCTTCAAATATTTTGTTTTTATCCAAAAATAATTATTAATCTAAAAAAATATATATGACAACAAACCAAAAAATAAAAAAAATAGCTGAAAATATAATTTATATTGTTTCTGTATAAACCTTTCAATTTACAGAAACATCTGCCAGTACTTTATACGATTTTATATTCTTTATCTATTTATATAATGGACCTTTATTAGTTCTATAAATATGAACGACATGATGAAAGAAGTGCTAAGCTGTAATTTTAAATAAATTAATCTTTCAAACATAATGTGCCACCACTAATTAGTTTATTATATTTAAATTAAGAAAAGACAAATATTTTTGACTTAAATTACATTGGCTTACTTTTATTACTAATAGAAACAACTTTGTATAATGTTGACTTAATAAGAAATAAAATTATTTTTATAGAGAATAAACATTATAAAGTCATTTAAATAATTGTGAAAAAAGAATAAAATAGATATATTAGAATGATATTGCTTATTTGTTCTGAAACAAACTACTTGAAAATTTACATCATGTTAAAGGATTAATAAGTAAGAGAGATAAACAAATAGTTTGCAAGTAATCAATAAAATTATAATATAAATTAACCTGAACTATTGTTATTTAAAATGCATAGTATTGATGAATTCATTGTATATATATTAATATGGTAAGCTTATAGTCTAAATGTTATTGGTTTGTGATCAAAATTCTTGACACATAGGAAAAATATTGTTGCATATACATATGAACTGGGTTTACTAAAATATATTGTTACCAACGTAAATGTCACATCGTTTTATCTTTACAATCAAGTTGACTAACGTCCATAATCTTAATTTATTTCATGTTTTATCGAGATAGCAAAAACAACATATGTTAATGTTGTTTTCCAGATGAATAACGTCATTAATTAATAATATTTCAAATTTGATATTCTTTAATAAATGAATAATAAGAATTAGGAAATCTTCCACTTCCCTCAACAAAATGAGATAAAATTCTTTCTAAACACTATCAAGAAACTCAAGAAAAGAGACGAAGTCATGGCCTCACCAAACCGACACAAAGACACCTGGTTCTTATTCGAAGTCTAAATAATCCCATAAAGCAAGAAAAAAACAGAAGGACCATTAATAGTCCAACAAACTAACACACACTTATTAAGTCTGTTTAAACAAAATTATACACTAGTTTCAATGTCAATACTTTACACATAAATAATGAATATCACATATCACAACAACTTTCATCTACTTGTATAACATTAACCTGAATAAATATTTTGAAAAGAAAAATTAGGAAAACTTAATTGTTTCTAAATTTGATTCCACAATCTTTCTTAATCTAGGAAATAATCTTGGCATAACCATTTAAAGACAATTCCGTTAGATAACTACTGATAATTTAAATTTACAATAAATGTGCTATCACAATAGAAAGGTGTTTTAATTTACATCTATTAAAATACTATTTTTTAGAATCTTTCCACTTATTAAAACTACCCCCCATTCAAAAGATAAAAACATTAGCAAATATCCCAATTTTATTTTTTGCTTTATTTTCTTATCAGTATATGTATATTACAATATTATTTGAAATTTTATTTGTATATATATATATATATATATATATATATATATATATATAAATATATATATATATATATATATATATATATATATATATGATAAAAATAACTATTTTTATATTTCCAATTGTAATATTTTTAAAAATTATTTTATATAAAATAATAGTCGAAAAACACATAACATTTTATATTTTTATTGCAAACAATCAAAATAAATTTGAAGTCAACCAATTGTTCTGCATTAGGTATCTTTAAATTTGTATCTTCTATAATTCATAATATTATTAATCTTAAGGGAGTAATATAATAGATGTTAATTACACTCTAGACTATAACTGATCTGTAAAGTTTCTATTGTAGAAGATTATTTAACAAGATTATCGTTTTATGGTCTGTCAAAAATTATAGATTTATTTAGTAAAATAATGTTTTAATTTAAAGAAAAGAGTCTTAAACACTTTTAAAACTATTTATACTCCAAGGACTTATGAATTTTATTAAATTACATATCTAAACATTACATATAATATTCAATCAATATACTGAAACTTTAGATACAAATATTAATTATTACTCGTCGAAAAAGACAGATGACCATTTTCAGTTTTACATATTTTTTTAATAACAACTTGTTTTGGGCCAGTATTGTGAAGATTTTTACATGTTTACCAAATTATAATAGCAAGAAAATCTTTATATGAATAAAGTTATATAACATTATTTTGAAAGTAAGAATATGTTAAAGCACAATTATAATTCTAAAATATTTTTAAACACATTTAATACAAATCATATAATATAAAAATAAAAACACCTTTAGCTTCATTTCAACCTATACATTTTTCAGACTTTTATTAATTTTCATTTCAGAAGCTAATATTGTTTATAATATAAGTCTAAAGCTAGTCAATAAATAATTAAAATTATTCAAATCCAGAACTCACTATACTAGTCATGAAATATAAATCCTAAAACACAACCAATGGTTTCATTGCTACAAGGAGATTTCTCTAGTGTAAAGAACAACATATTTAAAGTAAACATTACTCACAGTTCTACTTATATCCAATACATTATAGGCTAAAGAATTTTTTTCATAAACAGAATTATTCAGAAATGCTAAAACCTGTAGATATTGTCATTTGAAAACAAATATTAAAAATTTATTTAGGTGAATGATATATTGTAAATAAATGTAAACCGTTAGTTGATGAATGTAAGATCTTCAGTTACTAATGAAGTTGAAGAATTAAAATCAATTGTGCATAATAATAATAATAATAATAATTTTTTTGGAAGCATGTGTTTGTATTTTTAAATAGAGTAAAAGTTTATAATGTTATTCAAAATTTATGTTAATTATGTAACATTCTAGATTCATTTTATAAATGCTTTGTGAGGATACAATTTGAAGTTCTAATCTTTCAATATATGTATTGCAGATTTTAACTAGTAGAAAAGGATATTACAATTGTATTAGTCTCACACCTTATGTGTTATTATAAATCAGCACAATTTATTTGTTTTGATTATTTGGTTGAATTTATTATTTGTCATAATTTCTGTAAGTTATCATTTACATATGCAAGAATTAATTAAATAAATTATTCATTCTAAATTTAATTGGTAATATAATGTTAGTTTGAACATGACATTATTTACTCACAGAGACATCAGTACAAATGTTTTTTCAACCATAATGAAAGACCTAATTTTATCTAAGAAGATGGAAGAAAATGCATATATAATCAATGCACTGGATGGGTTGAGAGAAACATACAATATTTGAAGCCTTAGGAAAATGTATCAAGAATGTTTAAATATTATGATGATGTCTCCTAAAGAAGATAAAAAAGAAAACAATTTAAATTTAATTATAATGGTTGTAATGGTTATTGTATATTACAAAGGTTATAAAAGATAAATGACTGAAAAAGTATTTGACTTAAAGTATTCATTTTTGTATATGTATGTGTTTGTATGTAAAAAAAAATCCAGTTTGTTATTGCAGTATTTAATTTTTAGTTATGATATTTGTGTAAGGGGGAGGGGTTTGTAAATAAAGTTTATTAATTATTTCAAGATGTCTTTTGATATAAAAAATAATGTCTTGTAATTCTTTACATGCATATCCACTTAAATGTATAAATATTTGATATGCACTGAAACATATATATATATATATATATATATATATATATATATATATATATATATATATATATATATATATATATATATATATATATATATATA
>JAQFVV010002585.1:0-22839 GCA_028023455.1 Epiperipatus broadwayi | reverse complement strand
CCCTTGTTGAAGTTTGAAAATAACTGAGCACTGATTATATATATATATATACAAATTTATAAATAAATATTTAAAAATACAGTATTTAAAAGCATATAAAAATATATATGTATAACAGTCACTTGAGCGCTTTCAACTAACTTGTAGCTTTGTCAACTATCACGTTTAAAATGTCAGCTTTCCCATAATTCTATGATGTCAACTTTCCCATAATTCTGTGATCTTAATGTTTGCTGCTTGCCTATTAACCAAATGTTGCTTGTATTTACATATTAACATCGCCTCTTTAACTTTCCTTTTATTATTATTTCTTTCAGTTTCCAATATTTTTACATTGTTATAATTAAAATCGAAACCATATATACATAATTTATTATGGTCATAAAAGACAGAATCTGATAAATTATCATTATTTTTAAAATTTTGTTTTGTATTTTGAACCCTTTTAAATAACAATAAGTGTTCCTTTATTCTTTTTTCCAATGTGCACCTCGATTCACCTATATATCCACGGCCACACCCACATGTCCATTTGTAAATGATGCAATTTTTATTTGTAAAAAAAGTTTTATCCTTTGAATTGTTTATTAATTTATTTAATGTAGGTGGTGCATAAAATGCAATATTACATATTACTTTATAAATTTTCTTAATGAAACTTGCCTGTTGATTTGAAATATATGGTATTAATATCCACAATTTTTTATCAGAAGAATTAACACTATTATTATTTTTATATTTATAAGTAAAATTTTAATAGTATAATAAACAGAATCAAAATGGTATCCAACGTTTATTATACTATTAAAAAATATACTATTAAAAATTTTACTTATAAATATAAAAATTATAATAGTGTTAATTCTTCTGATAAAAAATTGTGGATATCAATACCATATATTTCAAATCAACAGGCAAGTTTCATTAAGAAAATTTATAAAGGAATATGTGATATTGCATTTTATGCACCACCTACATTAAATAAATTAATAAACAATTCAAAAAATAAAACTTTATTTACAAATAAAAATTGTATCATTTACAAATGGACATGTGGGTGTGGCCATGGATATATAGGTGAATCGAGGTGCACATTGGAAAAAAGAACAAAGGAACACTTATTGTTATTTAAAAGAGTTCAAAATACAAAACAAAATTTTAAAAATAATGATAATTTATCAGATTCTGTCTTTTATGACCATAATAAATTATGTATATATGGTTTCGATTTTAATTATAACAACGTAAAAATATTGGAAACTGAAAGAAATAATAATAAAAGGAAAGTTAAAGAGGCGATGTTAATATGTAAATACAAGCAACATTTGGTTAATAGGCAAGCAGCAAACATTAAGATCACAGAATTATGGGAAAATTGACATCATAGAATTATGGGAAAGCTGACATTTTAAACGTGATAGTTGACAAAGCTACAAGTTAGTTGAAAGCGCTCAAGTGACTATTATACATATATATTTTTTATAAGATTTTAAATACTGTATTTTTAAATATTTATTTATAAATTTGCGTATATTATTTTGAAGAAATACAGTCATCGATTTATAATATTATATATATATATATATATTATAACGGAAAAGCGTTACATGGGATTTGAACCCAGGCATATGAGGTTATGTTAAACTATAATCAATTGACGAAATGAATGACAGGAACAAAACTTTTAAAAAAGCAGACTTGTTTTAATAATAAACGAGAAACAGCCGTTTCTAAAGCATGATCGCAGCTATATAAGAGTACCTGTCAAATTTATTGAAATAAAAAAGTAAAAGAGTTTTTTTTTATTATTTGTGTTTGTTTGTTAAGAATAAATCTATAATCATTAGTTGTAGTTTTTTTTTTCATTTTTAATTAATTAAAGAGATAGGAATGATTGAACGCTAGTTTAACTTTTATTAAATCATTTGAATCATTTTGAACAAAAGGGGAAAATGAATAAATTAATTTGCAATATGCTCTGAAATTCCAAGCGATCTAAAATTATTTTAAATAGGGGTAATTAGTAAATGTAAAATTAGAGAAATTAAAACAATAGGCAGGATATGTGCTGGTACGCCTAGATAAAATAAGCCAAATTTAGAAACAGAGGTGAGAAAAAGTGTACACTGCTATTGTCCAACTCAGACTTCTGTCTCCAGCGAAACAATACCTGAAAAAAATGGTCAAATTGAGCGAAATTCCAAGGTGGTGTAAACGATCCCAGAAATCATGGAATTGAGTTAACACTCGATGGACTTATAAGATGAAGGGACTCACAGGTGCATGGGAGTGATTGGGTGAGAAAAATTCAAGGTGTGAGGGCAGGAAGGAAGAGATCAAAAAGGCCGGACAGCACTTTTCAAAGATTATTGAATTAGACTATTATTGATTATTATTAGACTATTGAAATCTAACAGAGATGCGTTGCTGAACATAAAATTCGCGGCTTGACCGCCGGACCTCTGCGTCCAGCTCCTCTGATTGCTAATAGGATGCTCGTAACACCGGAGAAACTTCACATAAGGACCACACATACTTTTGAGACCTTGCAAATTGCCGGAATGCTTCGTTAAAGAAGAAACCATCGCTCAGAATCCCATTACAGTCTTTTTACGTTCCACAGGTAGCTTGTTGTATTCACTTATGCACCAAAATAAAATAACTTTAATAACCAGAACTATTAAAAAACATTAAGCTAAAATGATAAAGTTACTCTTGACCATTAATGAATGATTCGAGAATCTAACCAAATAAGTTTGCCTACAGATTATCATTCTTTAAAATATGTGCGAAGTCACCTTGAAATCTATATTTAATTATCTCGGCTTGCCGATCATATACCTGCATTAATTGTTAGTAAACAGATTAAATAAAACATTTATTTAACTAGTATTTTTTGTTATTAATTGCTTGGAATTTCAACATAAATTTATATAATAGGAATGAGTGCTAGAGCGATCAAACTTGTTTGTATATGAATGAATGCATTTGATATTTTTGGTGTCGGGATTTTATTTTATTTATGCTTATGTTTGTTATGTTCTCTTAGATTAAATTAAGTTTGATTAATTTGTTCTGTGGGATATAGGGTGGGCCCTCATATAATAAGTAGTTGATCGTGAGTGAAAGATCACAGATTCGATGTAATTTGAAGGGTAATATTGGCTGTGTTCGCTTCTTGCTTCCGACTGGAGTGATGCACGGGCATGTTTTGTGATATAGTTGAGTGAGCTTATGCACATACGTGGCGGACTCTTATAAAAGTTCTCCTGGTGCCTATTACTTGGATTCAATCCGAATTTACGTATAAAATAAATAAAGCGTACGTGTATATGTGTTTGAAATTATCTTCACAGAACATTATGTAATCCCCGGACGCAAGAACACAGCAGATTCGTAATAGTGAAGATATTGACAGAGAGGTAGCACAATCCCGCACGCACCACCGGGCGGATACATTTGGCATGTCAATGTGGCCCGAAACTATTGTTTTAAGTGGTGGGACCGACGTGGATACAGCTGACGTTTCTAATAACGAAAGCAAATCTAAAAGAGAGGGCGCTTGAAATAACAGAATAAATTATCTATTAAAGCGGGGGGAAATTTTCGGAATCACCATAAAATAAAATCATTAAACGTTGCTTAAGGGAGTGGGAAAGGGATTTAGTTCTTTTATTAGCACTAAAATAATCAAGCGTCCGAATATACTTAATAGTTGTAGAAGGCTGTGGAATAGCGGGATTCCGTGGAAGAAAGATCGTATATTAAAAGGAAGCAAATTAAAAAATTAATTTCTATGTTAAAATTAAATGTAAATAATTTAAGCGCAAATAAAAAAAAATATATACATCGTTAAAAGACGTATTTATATTCTTGCACAAAGGAAGTACTGTAACTGGGATCTTGTTAGGAGTTTTGTGTTTTACTTAAAAAAGAGAAGGGGGCTAAAGAAAGAGGTCAACATAGCGTATATGTATAAGGACACATATAACCACAAAATAGATATAGCCACACATATAATCGATAGCTGCTGAATAGAAATGGAGGGAACAGAGGGACCTGGGATAGTATGAGCGATAGAAACCAAATTGAAGGAAGGACAGGAGCTGTGGGAATTTTGAAGGGCAAGGAGCATCTAAGAATAGGATAAGACAGTCAGTGGGACCTGCGGAGTAGTAGGTATCGAGCCGCGGATTATTATAATTAATTACAAAGTGGGCATCAAACAGAATGGAGGGAAAGTGGATTAAACTCGAACAGTTCGAAGGGAAGGCAGATGAAAGCCCATGTCAACATGTGGAAAGTCTGAAGAGGTTGTTCTCATGCGGGCAGTTTAGCGAAGAATCGAAGATAGCTATTGCATGCAGCCACATCCAAGGGGAAGCAATGGAATGGTGGGAGGTGATGAAAGAGAAACCGGAAACATTCGAAGAATACCAAAGAGCCATAATGGGAAGATATTGGGGACTAGCCCAACAAGAAAGGGAAAGGTGGGCAATCGAACAAAGCAAAAGGGATGAGGATGAGATGTACAGTACTTTCATACAGCGACAGATGGCGAGATTAAGAAAAATAAACGAATACCAAGTACCGGAAGAGCGGAAAATTAGGATAGCAGGGCGCAACCTGCCCAGGGAGATCAGACGAATTATTGAGGGGGAAACTGAAATAAAACGAATATTGGAGGTGTTGGATGCGGCTGAAAATGATGACTACTTTGTCAAAGAAGGGAATGATGAAATTAGGATAGCTAATATAACACAGGATGAAAGGAGGGAAGGGCCTCGGGGAAAGCAAGAGTGCCCAAAGATCAAGGTATCAATCCAAGGGGTTCATGCAAGGGCACTGCTGGATACAGGGAGTCAGGTGACTGTAATGGCTCAGGAAACCTTCGACAGGATTGCCCAAGGGCCAACAGAAATGAAAATCCTACCGTTAAAAGGGACCCAGATCATACTGGCCAATGGGAAAAGAGCAAAGATACAGACCAAACAGGTGTGGGCGAACATAGTTATCACGGGGCAGGAATTCACCCAGATTGTGCTAATACTTGAGGGGCTGATACATGACTTGGTGTTAGGGTCTGACTTCATGAGGATGGCAAAATGTAGCATCGATTACGGGACAGGACAAGCAAGAATTGGGAGAGTCACCATGCCCTTTGGGGGAACCATGAATAGAGAGCCAGAAGGGCAGAAGAAACTGCAGTGCATCATGGTAAAGGGGGTGATCGAGAAAAGAGTTGATGAAATGACGGGACCAAGTAAAGGGCAAAGAGAGAAGATTCAAGGAATACTGGAGACCTACGAGAGTGTTTTCTCGGACAAGCCGGAAGTAATCAATGGGTACGAACACCGGATCCGGTTGAACACCAACAACCCATATCAAACAAGAACATATCCAATACCTTTCCAATACCAGAAGAAGATCGAAACTCAGCTGGAGCAGATGATAGAGTGGGG
The DNA here is from genome assembly GCA_028023455.1 of Epiperipatus broadwayi. Lineage (NCBI taxonomy): Eukaryota > Metazoa > Onychophora > Udeonychophora > Euonychophora > Peripatidae > Epiperipatus > Epiperipatus broadwayi. The sequence goes on along the minus strand of JAQFVV010002585.1, from coordinate 17,377 downwards.
GGTTATTTCAAAGTGTACTTCACCATACAACAACCCAATCTTAGCCGTAAAAAAAGGTGACGGATCGATCCGATTGTGCCTCGATGCGAGGCAACTGAACAAGGTGACAATTCCGGATACAAACGCTCCACCCATCATGAGCGAACTGATGACTAGATTTCAGAACAAGAGAATTTTTTCCACTGTGGATTTGACAAATAGTTACTGGCAAATGAGCCTCCATCCGGATGATCGGAAATACACTGCATTCAAATATAACGGACGGGCGTACCAGTTCAATCGCGTGCCTTTCGGATTAAGGAATAGTGGGGCAGGTTTAGTGTAGTGCATGGACCAAACCCTATCAGATGAAGTCAAGAAATTTGTCACCATGTACGTAGATGATATCATTATAGCATCTGGAGACATAGAGGAGCATTGTCAGCACTTAGAAATGTTGCTCCATGAATGCGAACAGAAGGGAATAAAAATAAACCTAAAGAAAAGCCACTTTGTGACCCAGGAAGTTAAGTTCTTGGGACACATCATAAGCCAGGATGGGATACGGCCTAACCCCGAGAAGATTCAGGCCATCCAAGAATTTCCAGTTCCGAAAAAGAGAAAAGATATTAAAGCATTCCTCGGGATGTGCACGTTCTACAACAAATTTTATGAAAACTTCTCCCACGATATGGAACCCCTACTACAATTATTAAGAAAGGAGCAAGTGTGGGTATGGGATGAGAAAAGAGAATGGAGCTTCCAGAGGGTGAAGGAAGGATTTTTAAAACAGACCATGTTAGCGTACCCGGACTTCGACCAGACATTTTGGGTACAGACCGACAGTAGCGACATCAGGTTAGGAGCAACTTTGTACCAAAAGGGACTGGAGATTGAACAAAGGGTGTTGGCCTTCATCAGCCGACTACTCAAGGACCCTGAACAGAGATACACGGTCACAGAACGGGAAGCCCTCGCCATAGTATGGGCTTTCAAAAAATTCAGACAATACCTGGTCGGATCCAAAGTGAAAGTAATCACCGACCATCGGAGCCTAGAATTCCTTAATAAAAGTTTTTTGACAAACAATAGATTAGAGAGGTGGAGCCTAGCCCTGCAGGAGTTCCAGTACGAAGTGGAATATTGCAAAGGGAAGGATAATGTGGTTGCGGATGCGCTGAGCCGTTACCCTGTGGGACAACAGCCAAATGTTGAGGCTGAGGAATTTGCGTACATTGCTGCTACTACCCGGCGAAGCAAAGAGGGTGAGTTTAGTGCGAACAACATTCGGAGGGGCCAGGAAGGGGACGAAGAGTGTCAACAAATAATCCGATACATACGTGAAAGGATGCAAAATGCGGGGGTAGGTCAAAAAAGGAAGAGACTGGGGGTCAGTTATGGAAGTATCGGGACCGATGCATCATGCTGGAAGGGATAGTCCAAAGGAAAACCGGGAATGGGAAACAAACCCGTATCGTAATACCGAAGGGAATGCGAGATCAACTGGTGGATAAGACACATCAGGAACGTGGCCATTACGGAACCAGCAAGACTGAGGGGTACCTTAGTTATTGGTTTTATTGGCCAGGGATGTCCCAAGACATTGCCAGAAGACTCCGGAAGTGTGAGGTCTGTGCGAGGACAAAACCATTAAACCGATCAAATGAAGGATCGCTGATACCGATTATCATCCAGGAGCCAAACCACACTTTGGCTATTGATTACTACGGCCCATTGCCAATGTTTGGGGGGAAGAGATATTTACTGGTTACTTATGATTTGTGCTCCAAAATGGTCGCAGCGTACCCTATGGCCCGGGCGAATGCGAACCAGACCATCAAACTGTTGGAAACCAAACAGTTTCCCGTCATCAGGAAGCCTAAGTGCATTTTATCAGATCATGGTACACCCTTTGTATCAAAGATGTGGAGACAATGGGTGAACCGAATTGGGGTCAAACATCATATGACGTCTATCCGGAATCCGCAAAGCAACCCATGCGAGTGGGTTATGCGTGAGTTGGGGCGGCTATTCCTTGTGTATACTGTGGGAGATCATCGGAAATGGGTTTGGGAAATTCCCCGGATCGTTGATATGATCAATACCTCAAAAAATGAGTCCACTGGGCTGGAACCAAGTCGACTTCATTACGGATGCCCAATACCGTATCCTTACGATGATAGACCTGCGATCCGGACAGGGAGAGTGGACCGAAAACATGATAACCAGGTAGCATTGCGGAGGTTAGAACATATGGGGGAAAAGCGAAGGCGGACCGATAGGCCAACCCAAAACACCTTCACTGTGGGAGACAGAGTTATGGTAAGATCAAATCCGGTCAGTCGGCCAGACCAGAACATATTTAAGAAGTTCCTTGACCTCTACGATGGCCCCTACAAGATCGTCAGGGCATACGGGAATAATGCCTTTGTACTGGCACGAGGAAAAATGATTAAGGGGACTTTCAATGCAAGGGCACTGAAGAGGGCCAAATAACTTGGCTCCTTCTCAGAGCTAAAACCCGCAACCTCGGATTTTACTCTACACCAGGCGGGGAGATATGTAACGGAATAGCGTTACATGGGATTTGAACCCAGGCATATGAGGTTATGTTAAACTATAATCAATTGACAAAATGAATGACAGGAACAAAACTTTTAAAAAAGCGGTCTTGCTTTAATAATAAACGAGAAACAGCCGTTTCTAAAGCATGATCGCAGCTATATAAGAGTACCTGTCAAATTTATTGAAATAAAAAAGTAAAAGAGTTTTTTTTTATTATTTGTGTTTGTTTGTTAAGAATAAATCTATAATCATTAGTTGTAGTTTTTTTTTTGCATTTTTAATTAATTAAAGAGATAGGAATGATTGAACGCTAGTTTAACTTTTATTAAATCATTTGAATCATTTTGAACAAAAGGGGAAAATAAATAAATTAATTTGCAATATGTTCTGAAATTCCAAGCGATCTAAAATTATTTTAAATAGGGGTAATTAGTAAATGTAAAATTAGAGAAATTGAAACAATAGGCAGGATATGTGCTGGTACGCCTAGATAAAATAAGCCAAATTTAGAAACAGAGGTGAGAAAAAGTGTACACTGCTATTGTACAACTCAGACTTCTGTCTCCAGCGAAACAATACCTGAAAAAAATGGTCAAATTGAGCAAAATTCCAAGGTGGTGTAAACGATCCCAGAAATCATGGAATTGAGTTAACACTCGATGGACTTATAAGATGAAGGGACTCACAGGTGCATGGGAGTGATTGGGTGAGAAAAATTCAAGGTGTGAGGGCGGGAAGGAAGAGATCAAAAAGGTCGGACAGCACTTTTCAAAGATTATTGAATTAGACTATTATTGATTATTATTAGACTATTGAAATCTAACAGAGATGCGTTGCTGAACATAAAATTCGTGGCTTGACCACCGGACCTCCGCGTCCAGCTCTGCTGATTGCTAATAGGATGCTCGTAACACCGGAGAAACTTCACGTAAGGACCACACACGCTTTTGAGACCTTGCAAATTGCCGGAATGCTTCGTTAAAGAAGAAACCATCGCTCAGGATCCCATTACAGTCTTTCTACGTTCCACAGGTAGCTTGTCGTATTCACTTATGCACCAAAATAAAATAACTTTAATAACCAGAACTATTAAAAAACATTAAGCTAAAATGATAAAGTTACTCTTGACCATTAATGAACGATTCGAGAATCTAACCAAATAAGTTTGCCTACAGATTAACATTCTTTAAAATATGTGCGAAGTCACCTTGAAATCTATATTTAATTATCTCGGCTTGCCGATCATATACCTGCATTAATTGTTAGTAAACAGATTAAATAAAACATTTATTTAACTAGTATTTTTTGTTATTAATTGCTTGGAATTTCAACATAAATTTATATAATAGGAATGAGTGCTAGAGCGATCAAACTTGTTTGTATATGAATGAATGCATTTGATATTTTTGGTGTCGGGATTTTATTTTATTTATGCTTATGTTTGTTATGTTCTCTTAGATTAAATTAAGTTTGATTAATTTGTTCTGTGGGATATAGGGTGGGCCCTCATATAATAAGTAGTTGATCGTGAGTGAAAGATCACAGATTCGATGTAATTTGAAGGGTAATATTGGCTGTGTTCGCTTCTTGCTTCCGACTGGAGTGATGCACGGGCATGTTTTGTGATATAGTTGAGTGAGCTTATGCACATACGTGGCGGACTCTTATAAAAGTTCTCCTGGCGCCTATTACTTGGATTCAATCCGAATTTACGTATAAAATAAATAAAGCGTACATGTATATGTGTTTGAAATTATCTTCACAGAACATTATGTAATCCCCTGGATGCAAGAACACAGCAGATTCGTAATAGTGAAGATATTGACAGAGAGGTAGCGCGATCCCGCACGCACCACCGGGTGGATACAATATATATAGGTGGGAGATAATGATAAGGATCAACTGATGAGTGCTGGCTCAGCACAAAATACATATATTGGAGATCATTTATCTTTTTCACATTATGTGGTCAAGTGTATTGGTTGTATAAGGTGGAGTGAATAACTGTAGGGAGCTTCAAATTCTGAGTTGAAATCCTTTATATTTACATTAAGTTCAGTATAGACAATATACTTGTATTTAAATATTATATATATATATATGTAAACAAAAGGAGTATATTCATCCTTCCCCAGGCTATGAAATTAAAAGCACTCTAAATGTTGAACAAAAGATCAAGAATAGAATATATCCAAATGAATCCACTTAGTCTTGAAGTTCTGATGTTTATAAGCATACCTTTGTCCATATTGTCTGTAATTCAGAATAAAATTAATTTATCAGACAGATGGAATAAGGACGTATATTCTTGATCTTTGTTCAACATTTAGAGTGCTTTTAGTTCTTAGCCTCGGAAAAAGTGAATTAATCCTGTTTGCATATATATATATATATATATACACACGCACACACATATATATATATGAGCAATGTTTAATTTAAAATATATATATATGGACATTCTATATATAATCAAAATAATCTTTTATTTAAATTAAGGTGTCCTACATGGATTTAGCATAATATTTTCATTAGATATATTAAAGCAATTCGATGAATTATAAATCTTACCCTGTTGGGATCAACGTTATACCTATTAAAAAGTTCTTGTAAGGAAATTTTATGTTCATCCTAAAAATAAATAATAATAAATATAATACAAGAAATAAAATTATATTATTTCAAATGACCCACCACTCTCCACTCTATCTAATAACACTGATATACTCAAGCATGTCCTGTACATGTGGGGTTCAGATTGACCTTGGGTCAACATGGGTGTGATAAGAATCTCGGCCTCATGGTGGCCTTTGAGCATTCCATCATCAGATTTTCAATTGGATGGACGGTTGAAGAGTTGGAGTGTGTAGTAGATTGGAGCCAGTCCAATAAGATTGTCTATCTTAATATATATCTGAGCACTTATAGTATATATGTGTGGGAGATGATAATCTGGACCAACTGATGATTGCTGGTTTAGCATGAAATACGTATATTGGTGATTATTTATCTTTTCAGCATATATGTGCTTGAGTGTATCAGTGTTATTAGATAGAGTGGAGAATGGTGGGTCATGTGAAAGTCTGTGCTCATATACCCTATATAACATATATAGACACATGGTATATATTAAGCCTGTGTTTCAGTTATTATTTCAAAATGATATTTATGTAAAAGTAATAATCAATTTTTTTTAAATATGAAAATTTATTTTTCATGCTTATATTATTAAAAAATAACTAAAATCTATGAATATAAGCAATAAAAATGTATTTCTAATATTTTCATTTTTTAAAACAATTTTTCTAAGTTTAATCCAGAGCTTTCTATCTATACCTATACTTTTTTTTTTATATGTCAAAGCGTTGACCGGGACGCGAATCCGGGCCAGCTGGTTGGAAGGCAGCTATGCTAACTGTTGGACTACCTATACTTGTCCACAACCCGACAAAAATTCTCTTGTCAACTTTTCCTCACATATACCATCTTTTTCTAGGTCTCTAAAATTTATTGGAATATAGTTTAGAAATTTGTTTTTATATTGTATTTTTTTTTTCTAGCAATATGTTTTTCCCTTCTTTATTTTAGCCATTTAATTTTTTTCCAACGGTGTCGGAGTGACATTCGTTCCTTTTTTTATCAACATATTTATGTTCGGAGTTAACGCGTCCTGACCGATGCTATGACATATGAGAAAAAAATATAATGTAGAGACAATATTACATTTATTTAATTTTTTGTTTGTTTTCAAGTTCATTAGTATATTTTTTATAAAAATTATTTCTAACAAAAATACTCCAATCAAGTTTGACCCCGTAATGAGTTTTATCCATTAAATTTGCAATAATACTGTAATTTGAATAAGGTCTTTATAATTGACAACTTCGTGTAAATATATTATTGTCCATTATTGTTTCTTTTCATTTACCTTTAAAAATAATTGATGTAAGCAAATATATGTGAGTGTCTAATCCGATGTGTCCATAGCTATATAAATCGTTGCTTTTATTGTGCTTAATTAAATTTATAGGCCATTTGCCTGTTTATATTGTTTGATTCACATCTGAAATTATATATATGTGGGTGCATTTTATATAGTGATGCTGTAAGTATTTATTCACCATATTTGAATTTGTTTAAGTATATTTGCCTCCTCATGCTTAGAGATGATTTTTTTTTTTGCTTTGGGTTCAGAAACATTTCTTGCCATGAATTATATATATATTGTGCCCTTATCTATAGGTCATAATAAGGTAGAATGGTCAATTACTAAAAAAATTTTAAATTTTAAAATACGTTTGTGTAATATATTGATAATTGTATGATCGATTAGATTTTATAGTACAATTTAAGGCTGAAAAATACCTGGTATGTAAAAGTGTAATGGATTATTTAAAAAAAAAACAGTTAAATAAAGCTTAATTATATCCTTGCTTATGGTTGTAAAAGCTGGCCATATAAAATAATACAGCTATAAATAGTTAAAAGTATATTAATAATCCAATTGTAATGTTTTAAAACTAATAAATTAAATAAACGCTATATGTAATATTATAATTATAATTAATATTCAAATTTAATCTAATATATTTTAAAATAAACTTTAGGATGGTGAGAATTATATTTAGTTCTACATTTTTAAATTATTTTCCAAAATTTTATAAAATATATCAGTTTTGGTAATTTAGACCGAGACGTAAATTAAAAAATCATCTGATAAAGTTAGTAATCATGTGACTGTATATTATATACCTTCACACACATGCTTGTTAGAATATAATAATAAAGTTTGTGAATTATGGAACTAAATGTAATTGCTATCTATCGTTGAAATGAATGTTGAAATATTAAATAGTTATTTTAAATGTTTAAATGATGTAATATTTAAGTAGTGTTTAAAAGTTGAATACAGTTAATAAAAAAATTAAATATTTTATTTAAATAAAAACAAGATAAATTAAATATTAATATTAAAATAGATATTAAATATTATTTTAATAATTGTTTTAAAAAAATAAATGACTTTGATAAAACTATAATTGAGTTTAAAAATACTATTCTAAGTAATATTTTAAAACATGACGTCATAAATTCTTTATTTTAAAAAAAGTCTAGTCTGTTATAAAACTATAAAAGTGTAAATTTGTTCACGCTAAAAAATAATTAACCAATCAATGGAGGTATTTTAGCAGATGAAATATAAGAATTAGACGGAGTGGGAGAAAAGTAATGTGTAAGTAAAGGAAGGAGTAACATATTTTTTTAGCTGTATAATATCGTAAGCTAGAAAAGTGTTATAATTTTTAAAAATTTTGTATTTATTTTAAAAGTTTTGTTTTAACATATAATATTTTGAACTGCCTTTAAATGGAGGGCTAATTTAAAAGATTTCTTACCAGGATTTTATTCAAGTTTAGCCGAAACCTTGCAGTAAAAATGGAAATACTACAGAAAACAGTATATAGAAGTTATGATAAAGGAAAAATATTTGTAAAGTGCCTTGATACAGCTTTATTTATGCTCAACCAGAAACTTATTATTGTAACTCAGAGGAATATAATTTGGACATTATACAGAAAACTTAAAAGAGAAGTTACTTGATTTGGACATTATACGGAAAACTTAAAAGAGAAGTTACTTGCCGTCAGAAAAATTTATGACGCACAAATTTATAAGGCTACTCTGAAGTTTTTTATTCTTTTCTGTGAAAAGAATTAAGATGCGTATATCATAAAGAAAAAATTGTTTATAAAGTTATAACGGAGAAAGAATGTTTGTCCTTTTTAAAGGAAACATTACAAAGTATATAGTTACCAGAACTTTAAAAGAAAGGAAAAATTACCGAATAATGATATGAAAGAGTCATTATTTTTTTTAAAAAAAAAAGGAAAAGAAAAAACTTTATCTAAGAAGAATTAAAAATACTATAAAGTGTTCATTAGAGAAATGCTTAATAAAGATAGAGATTAGGAAAATGGAAATTTAAATTACTTAATAAAAATGGATCCATGGAGTCAGAAAAATTTACTGAATATTTAAATCAAAGTACCTAGAAGATGCATCATAAAAGTCGCGCGGGAAAATATTAGCAGAAAATATTAGAAGAGAATATGTAGACGTTTTTTTCTTTACGGGATTAATTGATATCATAATTAATAATTGTATTAAATATTATAAAAAACCAAGGATTGTCATCTATGAATATTTATTAAACAGAGCAATAATTGTTTTGCCTTAAAATTGAACAAGCAGGGAGAAGAACATTAAGTGACTGAAGAAGAAATAATAAACATTTTTTTAAGCTTTAGTATGAACGGTTTTCAAAGAAATTTGATGAAGAAGTACAGTAAATATAGTTTGGAATATTTTTTACTAATTTATTTTAAAATATAAAATGTTATGTGAGATTAGGGAAAACATAAAACATAAATTTAGTAATATTAAAATTTAAATATAATAGCTTGATAAAATTATAGAAATAGTGTTTAAAATAAAGTGTATGGATGTGAATCTTATATCTACAAGGATCAAATGGATGGTGAAGCCTACAGAACGCGATCGAGGAGATAAAGGTCGTTTGGTAATTTTAATAGTTATTTATAATGCATAATGTATTTTTTTTTTAGATCATCTATTGACCTAAGAATGAAGTGTGAAAGTTTAAATTATATGTACACATTTTATACAACATTTTTAACATATTATGAGATAGGAGTAATTCGGATTATGCATACGACAATTTTTTAAAGTATATTAATCATATAATTTAACATAACAATTGTGTGATTCTTTTGAACTTTCATGTGATAAAGTATTCAGATATTTAAGTAGTTTGTATGACTAAATATACGGAGGAAAGTAGTAAGCAAGCTGTCTTATAGAACAGTGGAATAGTTTTAAAATAAATGAATTTTATTATTGTTAGTAATGCAGATATGTATTTGTCGATGTACAGTATAGAAAAAATCTTGAGAAATAAGATCGGATAGTGACTTGGAAGTACTAGTGGAGAGGAAACCAAGATGATGTGTTTTTTTTTTTTTAAGAAATAGGAAAAATAAAGGATTTGGATCATATTTAGTTTTGTGTGATTTCAGTATAGTTAACTAGGCCCTATAACTGAACACATATAGTTTGGACAGTGTTTTTGCATATCTTTAAACTTTTGATGTTAGAATAAAGCTGAAGAAATAGCTTTAGCATCGTTCCTATGATAGAGGTTGGTAGACAGGTAAAGGTCACTCCTCTATAGTGTCTTTTAATTCACTGTGCCATGATTGTCAAGGTATATGAGGAGTAATATTCTAGTTGTATTTTGATCCTATGCATCTATCTTCGCTATCCTTATTTTGTGAATCTGCATCGGTCAGAAAGATATTTTCAAAGAAATAATGAATAAAATAGAACTGAAGATATGTTATCGTTTATGTAAGAATAGTTTATTTGCTTGAATGTATAGAATTGTGTAACTTTAAAATTGAAAGTCCAAAATATCATAAAGAGAGAAAGAATCATATAATACATTGTAAAATTAATTCAGAAATGAATATAAGATTTTGAAAAGAAATCTAAACCAAGTATTTTAAAAGTGATAATAAAATTTGAATTTTTTTAAATATTAATATTGGAGAGAATGAGTATTGCATATTTATCAAGAGAAAATTCAATAAGGTATAATAGACATATACTTGTGCATGATATATTAATAGTTTTAATTATATCATCCGAAGTAAGGCTTGAATGAGAATATTAGGATTAATAAACATCGGATAATGAATAATAAAAACCTAATACCGAATGTAGAATAGTGTTTTGACTTTGTAAGATTCCATACAACCAATATGAAACTAAATTTTATTATTTTGTAGAATTTTATTACGAATGTAAATTTTTGTAAAAAATGTAATTTTAATAATATTAGGGATGAAAAGTGTTTGTGATAATCATATAAGAAATGCATTTTGTAATAAGCTAACCATAATAATAAATCAAGTAATAATACTGTATTTTCTTAAGTGTTAAAAAAAAAAAAAAGATTTAACTAGGAAAAGTAAATAATATTTTGATTTCATTTTATAAACTAATAAACTAAGTTGAGATATGAAAGTAAGGGATATCCAATGTATATAGTGTAAAAATATTGTTAATTTATTTATGTTGTTAATAAACTTTGTTTTAAATTTGTTTTAAAGTTTTGTGTCCGAGTTGTTATTTCTCCACATGGATGCATGAAATCATGATACATTTATAATTGAAACAGACATATAGATTTTGCACAAAAGGTAAACATAAAAGTGTTATAATAATTTTGAGAATTTATTGGTATGTTAAAATTAAAAGATCATAATTTTATATTATTATTGGTCATAAGTCGGTTGCCACAATATTACATTAAATTATATGCTAATGTTGCCACATGTATTCTATCGTCAGATTATTAAAATACTACCACGTACGTATTTATTTATTTCATTTAGGAAGAAATAAGATTATATTATATTATTATTGTTATTATTATTTTTATTATTATTAGTTGCTGCTTAGTAGATTATGACATAAAATTCCCTTTTCATATTTTACTACCGTAATTTTAAATCAGTTAGAATACAATTTATGAACCTGAGATTTTATTTTATTTTACTTCATTTTATTTAATTGAGCTAGATTCTTGTTATAAAGAAGATTAAGATATGATTATTATTTTAATCGTAGTGAATAGAGCTCAGAAAGTCATAAGAATACTATGAGTTAGTTATTTGGTATAGTAAAAAGGGGGGATAGTGTTCTTATGCCATTGAGGTATTATCGTGTGGATAATGGCTCAATGTAGTCTATCTCGTTCCCTGTATTGTCACTCCATGTCTCATGAAAATAGTAAATATTTGTTTAATTCATTTTAAAATTGAACCGTATTTGTATTTTAAAAATTAGAGCTAGTAATCATCTTAATTAATGCTGAATATTTCATTTATTTATTTGTTAACTGAGCTAGAACCCGTAATATTCGTAATAAACAATAATTTTGGGGTGAGGATGCGCGGGGGGAGGTGAGAATATATATATATATATATATATTTGCTTTGTACTCTGTACTAAGAGACCAGTGATGTATGATCAGATTCACAATGTATAGATCTAATTTTGTAATGAAGAGCACTGTATGAATATTTATAATGAATTTAAGATGTTTTGTAATTGCTTATTTTTATGCAAAGTGAAATATATATGTAAGCATTTCTTAACTTTGCACACATATGTAATAGAATCGTATAAATAACAGAGTACTTCGTAATCTTCAGAGATGATACAATATTATAATGTAAAGTTTTTGTGAACAGTAATATTTAAAGCTATCTGATATCAAGCATATTGTACTCCAACATAGAAGGGGTAGTTATCACTGGAATAGATATGTACTTGAACTGTATTATATCGTGCTGTAAATAAAATTTGTTTTGTCTATTGTTGGACTGTTTTAGCATTTGTCTGTTCTGCTATTGATATTTCCAGAGAATCTCTGCTCTCTGTGATCTAGAGGCAATTTTAAATGTTTATGAATGATGGTACGGCTGTGTGGGCATTTATACTTGATATCCTTACTAGTAAACTTTTATATTCTTGGCTATAAGTCTAGTAATGACTTCTGGTGTTGGATATTATGATACCTACTGTCCATTACTATCTATCTATCTATCTATCTATCTATCTATCTATCTATCTATCTATCTATCTATCTATCTATCTATCTATCTATCTATCTATCTATCTATCTATCTATCTATCTATCTATCTATCTATCTATCTATCTATCTATCTATCTATCTATCTATCTATCTATCTATCTATCTATCTATCTATCTATCTATCTATCTATCTATCTATCTATCTATCTATCTATCTATCTATCTATCTATCTATCTATCTATCTATCTATCTATCTATCTATCTATCTATCTATCTATCTATCTATCTATCTATCTATCTATCTATCTATCTATCTATCTATCTATCTATCTATCTATCTATCTATCTATCTATCTATCTATCTATCTATCTATCTATCTATCTATCTATCTATCTATCTATCTATCTATCTATCTATCTATCTATCTATCTATCTATCTATCTATCTATCTATCTATCTATCTATCTATCTATCTATCTATCTATCTATCTATCTATCTATCTATCTATCTATCTATCTATCTATCTATCTATCTATCTATCTATCTATCTATCTATCTATCTATCTATCTATCTATCTATCTATCTATCTATCTATCTATCTATCTATCTATCTATCTATCTATCTATCTATCTATCTATCTATCTATCTATCTATCTATCTATCTATCTATCTATCTATCTATCTATCTATCTATCTATCTATCTATCTATCTATCTATCTATCTATCTATCTATCTATCTATCTATCTATCTATCTATCTATCTATCTATCTATCTATCTATCTATCTATCTATCTATCTATCTATCTATCTATCTATCTATCTATCTATCTATCTATCTATCTATCTATCTATCTATCTATCTATCTATCTATCTATCTATCTATCTATCTATCTATCTATCTATCTATCTATCTATCTATCTATCTATCTATCTATCTATCTATCTATCTATCTATCTATCTATCTATCTATCTATCTATCTATCTATCTATCTATCTATCTATCTATCTATCTATCTATAATATGTATATCATCAAATATAAAATATGCAAAGATAAGATAAAATAATAGAAATGCAAATAATAGAATCATCTACTATCAGGTGATCAGCAGGTATTTTTAATCCAATATTTATATAGTATATTAAGAGTTAACAATATGTCTAACTGCAAATCAATCGAGTAGTGATGGGTAAAAATTAGAATAATTAATGCATTTATAGAACTTCATTGACAAGTGATAAAATAATGTGGTCATTAAATACAACAAAGAAACCTTAGTATAAAATAACACTAAAGAGTATTTAATGAGATATTTGAAACTTTGTTTAATTAGTAAGTTAACGAATATGTTCGTTACAAAATTTGATTAGCTTATTACTCTTTGAGGGTAGGATTTTGGGGTCAAGTGTTCTTATTTTTAACTTTCCTACATCTACTATTAAATTTGGAAATTATTTAATCTTTTCATTCTTGTGCGTAATCTATTTTAATTTTCATTAAGATTATCAATTTCAGCTAGTGGATAACGATTTTACTCATTTGAATCATTTTTTGTTTTTATAAACTTTATCTCTTTGATAATACCCCCATCATTTTACTATCTAATGAGCTAGAGGGCAATGACTTCCCAGAAAAGTAAGTGACATTTCGCAAAATTCTAGATCTTTGATAAACATATCAGACATTTCATTATTCTTAATATATGTTGCATTTGTTCGAGGATTTTTTTAAACAGCAATAAAGGAATCACGTGTTGTGGTCAATTTTCTTTACATGATATATCTTTATGATTAATGGCAACCCTGATCCCTGACACACTTGGGATCATGAAGATATTCTTTAGGACGAAAACAAATATGGTCTAGCTCTAAAACGAAAATAACTTTAAAAAGTATAGTAATTTTTGATTATAAAGTTATTGTATTAATACATAAGAATATGGTTAATTTTCTACATTATATAATGCTTAGTTTAAATGTATATCCTATAGACATCCTTCCATATGGAGTTAGTATAGTGGAAGAATGATCATGAATCAGCACAACTATCACTTACGGTTTTCCACAGTTGTATGATTTCCCTAGAACATTCATTACTTTTTTTTTTGTTAAATACTAAAAACTATCATATTTATGTTTTACATTTGTTTAAATTTCTTGGCATCTTATTAATGCTTGAATTAAACATGAGAATAATGAAAATATAATATATTAATATCTCTCTCTTAGACATAGAAAAATAATTAATCTGGTATTATTTATTGTTTGGACGATTTCCATCATCTAATATGAGTATTGAATGTCTTTAGAAAAATTTAACTTTATTTAAATATTCGAAATACATTCAACTGTTAGTAATAGCACAGCAAACATGTTAATATATGCACAACATTTCGAGAGGTATTATTCTCCCCTCTTCTTCAGGTGTTGCTGGCCTGACCAGAGACAGTACTAGAATGAGAATCGGACCTGGATCCTTAGATTCTTGAATATTGAATTTTAAGGTAAAGCAAAGGTCTAGGTTCGATTCCCATGCTAGTACTGTCACTGGTCAGGCCAGCAACATCTGAAAAAGAAGAGAGAATAATACTTCTAGAAACATTGTGCATATACTAATCTGTTTGATGTGCTACTATTAATAGTAGAATGTATTTGCAATATTAAAATAAAGTTAAATTTTTCTAAAGACATTCAATACTCATATTTGATGATGGAAATAGTCCAAACAATAAATACAACTAAAACACCATTATCACAAACCTTCAGGAAAACATTAATCTGGTTTGTTTTTTTCTAAATTTTAATAAAGAAAGATATTACCTATTAAGCACGTTGTATATAAATTATGCCGTGCGCGATTTGGGACCGCGGTAGAAGTCCGATTTGGCATTCGGGCGCTCACTGTTCCAGCGTTCGAACTTCAAATGAACTCGCCAGCAACAAAGCATTAATCTTTTTATATATAAACTATAAGACGTATGTAAAATTAAAAAGTTCTTAAAAAAGACATACATGCAAGCATAAATATAAGATAGGAGAGTTGTTTCTGGCCTTCGTTATAAGGTTAATATTTTTAAATATTTAGAAAGTTGGTTTAAATTATTAACGATTAAAATAATAAAATATTAAAGTGAGATCTGCAACAGTCAAAAGTTATTTAATAAAGATAGAGAGTATTTTATTATCATTATAATATAAATGCTTTGTATAGAGTGTGCTTCATAGAAAGAAGATTTGAATTTATACAAACAACGTGAATAATTATAAGGAAGAAGATTGGAGATATTTAAGACTTGACAGAAATAAGAAAAGATCATTAGAAACGATAAGATTAGTTATAATGAAGTGCTAAAAAGATTCTGTAAAATTATTATTATGAAAATTACGGAAGAGGAGTAGAAATTGATTTGATAAAAAAATATTAAAAAATCAACAAAAATAAACATATGGATTATTGTTTATCAATTCATAAGAAGTTCAGTTTGCACACCAGAGGACACTTTGGAGCTACAATCCATGAACTGAGCTCAACAGGATGTATATTACCACTGCACCAAATTACGCCATACATGAAAGATATATTAGAAGATTCTGTGGACAATAAGAAAAAAAATGGATAACTTAAAGGACAGAATGATTTGGATAAGTTATTGAATTGGTGTAAAAAATGCTCTTATAAAATATAACTGTTGATGATAATGTTGAGATAATTATATATAAATCAATAAATATTTTTTTCTAAAAAACTAAGTTACTATCTAATTGGCTTACAATTTCTATTTCCTGTTTTAGTTCATCGATTTTTTCCACTAGTTTCTTTGGTTTTTCAACATCATCTTTTTTACTTTTTCTATTTTTTTCATCTTGGGAAGACGGCGTTATGGTGATAGCAGAGTGATTTAATACACCGTTTTTAATTATCTTGATATCTTCAAGATCTTCATTTTTCGAACTGACCTGAAATAAATAAATTATTATTTTTAATGTTTATAAAGAAAAACAAACTGAATATTAAAGTAAAGCAATCGTATAGAATATCACATTGCACCCCAGTAATAGATTATTAAGCACAACCGTTTCAAACTTAGGTCTTCTTTCTACCTTCTTTTCTCAACTAGAAATCAACCAAATAACTTTTATTCTAACCACTGCACTAAACTGAAAGCAGAAAACTGAAAGAACATTTAGTAGAGGTAAAAAATATTGATAATGATTAGCTAAAAAAATGTTATTAGCTAATAATAATTTTAATGTAACAAACTTTCATTAAATATACAAAAATTTAACTTAGACATTCATTTTATTGGTGAAAGAAATTAGAAAAATATCTAACTTTTTTCCATTATTTTTATTAGTATTAGAATTATCTTTTCCTCCCAATTTTTTTAACTTAATATTTATCAAGTCTAATATTATTTTATTTAGAAAATATACCAGGATAGATACCAATGTTCCATTGAAAGGGTGACTGGTTCTCTCTTTAAGTTTCTTATAGTATTATCTTTCAATTAACATAGCAATATAGTTTAATTATCCACCACAACACATTTTAATTACTAAAATGTCTAGATCAGGATTTCCCAACTTTTTTTTTATCCCCATACCACCTTGACTTTTAGTTAATTATCCAGAACCCTTATTCATTATAATAAGAAATAAATAGTATTTTGATAAATGCTTTATTCTGTAAATAAATCTTAACCGGGCATTCTGAGTTATCAGATCATGCAGTGAGAAAAAAGTCTACACAACCTTATTATGTAAAGAAAAATGCAGCTGACATGGCTGATAGACAATACCAACATGGAATAGCGGGAAAAGCGATAACATAACTATTTGGGGAATATATTAATAGCATAATTTATTTATTTATTTGTTATTCACTGTACCCCCTGGACAAGCTTCCTGTACTCCTCTGGGGATAAAGGCAGACCAAGGAGATTATGTTACATGTGAAATGTGATGCTGTATGATGTTAACATTAAATTTTATTTTTAAATTAGTCATACAATTGAAATATTTAAAATAAAATAAACCATATAGCAGTGAAGTAATAATTCACAAGAATGTTTTCAAGACGTTTACAAGATTTTGTAATGGCAGTAAGAAATTTTAAATATAAACCAGAAGATACAAAACATA